>JAFIRS010002347.1:0-225554 GCA_018342105.1 Gonioctena quinquepunctata | reverse complement strand
GCTGTTAAGGATTGGCCCATCCCAAAGACATTCACCAACCCGAAGTTTCCTTGGTTTATGCACATACTATCGCCGATATGTGCTGGATTCGCCAACATCGCTAAACTACGACCAGGCTCACAGAAGGCCTAACAAAGTTCCAGTGGTCCGAAGAATGTCAAGACTCATTCAGGAAGCTGAAAGGAGCTTCGATCAACGCACCTATACTGAGCTATCCCCTACCCAAAGGAAATTCATTTTGGATACGGACGCCAGCAACGTGGGACTTGGAGCTGTCCTATCTCAGATCCAGGAGGGACAGGAGAAGGTCATTGGTTATTTCAGCAAGACGCTTAGCAAACCAGAGCGCAATTACTGTGTCACCAGGCGAGCTGTTTAGCTGTTGTAAAGGGAGTGGAGCACTTCTACAAGTACGTGTATGGAAGAAGATTCCTGTTGAGAACTGACCATGCAGCTCTCAAATGGCTCTTACAGTTCAAAAATCCTGAGGGTCAAGTAGCACGTTGGATCGAGAGACTCCAAGACATTCGATTTCGAGATCGAACATCGAGCCGGAACTAGCCATAAGAATGCAGATGCCTTGTCGCGAAGACCATGTCCAGATGATTTGCTCACATTGCCGACGAGCAGAAGAGAAAGAAGAAACACTTTGTAGAACCGCGGCAATGGATGACAATTGGAATGAGAGCAAGATCCAGAAAGACCAAGAGAAAGACCCCGACCTTGGCTTAGTCGTCAGCTGGAAAAAGGGCAATCGAAGACCATCATGGCAGGAAGTCGCAGGTTACTCTGCCGGCTGTTAAGTCCTATTGGGCATGATGGAACTCTCTTATTCTGGACAATGGGATCCTGAAACGTGTGTTGGAGGCCGAGATTGGTGGGGAAGACAGACGCCAAATAATTGTTCCCAGGAACAGAAGAGAGGAAGTGCTGCGGAAAATCCATGATGGAGTCGCTGGAGGACATCTGGAAGTGACGAAGACCCTGCAGAAAGTGAGGCAACGGTTTTACTGGGCCAATTGTCAAGCTGACGTCCAGGACTGGTGCAGAAAGTGCGCTGTATGCGCGCTAGCAATGGACCTCGAATACGACCCAAGGCCCGATGCGTCGGTACAACGTAGGCAGCCCGTTCGAGAGAATCGCCATTGACATCGCCGGCCCGTTTCCCGTATCCGACCACGGAATAAATACATCCTTGTGGCAATGGACTCTTCGTAAGTGGGCAGAAGCCTATCCCCCTGCCCAACCAGGAAGCCATCACCGTCGCCGACGTCTTGGTGAAAGAGTGGATATGTCGATTCGGTATTCCAATGGAGCTGCACTCGGATCAAGGCAGAAATTTCGAATCCAACCTGTTCCAAGAAATATGTCTACTGCTGAACATCCGCAAGACAAGAACCACGGCCCTACATCCGCAGTCCGATGGAATGGTGGAACGGATGAACAGGACGATCACCCCTTCCAAGGTTCCAAGAGACTGGGACCAGCATCTTCATTTGTTCCTGATGGCCTATCGATCCGCAGTACACGAGTCAACCGGTCAAACTCCTGCTAGTATTTAATGGGCCGAGAACTACGACTGCCTTGTGACCTGAAGTTTGGGATAACGGCAACTTGTCCAAGGTTGTCTCTGACCAACGTCAGCAAACTTCGGCAGAGAATGGACGACATCCACGAACGAGTCCGGTTGAACATCCAGAGTGTCAGCGATAAAATGAAGAAGACCTATGACATCAAGGCCGACGCTGGAGGATTTAAGGTTGATGACCTGGTTTGGCTGTACAACCCCAAACGTCGTCGTGGACTATCACCAAAGTTGCGGAACTCGTGGGAAGGCCCGTATAAGATCGTGAAAAGGATAAACGACCTTGTGTACCGAATCCTTAAGCCACCCCGAGGGAAACCAAGGGTCGTCCATTTCAACAGGTTGGCCCCTTACGCTGGAAACCATGACCAAGTTCGCACCCTCAAGCCACCGGAGGATGATATGACGTTCGAGAAGTTTATGTCCTTGCATTCAAACGGGCAGAAAGTTCTACATGGGGTTACTAGAGAGGAGTCACGAGACCTTTTCGAGGTGCCTGCTGACTACGCTCTAGCGCACTGTGTGGCAGAAAATCTTCAAATGTCCAGGGGCATCGCCGTAGTGTTATCCAAGAAATTTGGTCAACTCCAAACACTGCGGGAGCAGAATCCAGAGGTTGGTGGGGTGCTACAGTTGAAGAAAGGCCAGAAAAACATCTAAAACATCTACTACCTAGTTACCAAGAGGCATTCCCAAGATAAACCGTCCTACGTAGATGTCTGGAAGAGTCTCACCAAACTAAGAGACACTATGGTGGACCAGAATCTGGTGGATCTAGCAATTCCAAAATTGTCCTGTGGTATTGATGGGTTGGACTGGAGAGTCATAAGAAGTATGCTGGAGGCGATATTCAGATCCAGCAGCGTCAAGATTTTGGTTTGCTGTAACCCTCTTCCACGACCAGTCATGAAGACCGTGGAGTGTTACTTCCATCGAACTTCACGGTGCAACTATGGGGAGTCATGCAGATGTCGTCACACTCCAAGGATGACATTTCGGGACAAAATGTCTTTAAGAAGGAGGCAATGTAACGAACCTAGGCCGGACCTGTCGCCTCACGCGTTGCCATCGACAGCGATGATGTCATCCCCGGAGATATTCGAGAACAATCCAGTCACGCCGCGGCAGATAACAACGGTCGATTTCGGAAATAACTGGAACATGCTGGGCACCAACCGCCAGAATTGGAAACATCGAGAATGCTGTATCGGAGATAAATAGACAGCCCTCAAGAGGGAGTGCAGTTTTTCGGCGAGTGGATACATCGAGCTATACAGTGGCGTAGCCAGTAATATAAATTAGTTGTCAATTTAAGTGTGAAATAAATTAGTAAAACCAAGTTAAATTTATTTACGTTACAGTATGTATCAGTTGTCATATGCATTGAAGACAATATTTCAGCGATAGCCGTGAGATTCGGAAGGTTGGAATATTCAAGGTCGCGTTTTTAAAGTTATCGTTATTGTTTAAATTATAATAGTTGACTGAATGAAGCCATTTGATCCAACAGTTCTAAGTCTTGACGTCATTGCTATTGCTTTTACTATTGCAAATGAAAGTTGACTCAATCCACCTTAAATTGAAGAACATTAAAGCTGCGAACGGGTTGACATTTTCCTGGCGATTGTCATACTGAAGTCCAAGGAAGTTATTTGACGAGAGTGATTCAAAGATATATTGATTGAGGAAGACGGGAGCAAGAGGACCTCAAAAAAAAACGAATGAAGTAAGTTAGACTTGAATCTATTAGTTGACGAACGGAGATTCAAAGACGTTTTGGTTGAAGGAGACAGCAGTAAGAGGACCTCAAAGAAAACCATGAGAAAGAAGTTAGACGTGAATTGGTGGAGTTCAATCGAAAGAAGAGGTGCTAATTGGGGACTACTGGAGTGAGACGTGAATCAGTGACGAAGAAGAAAGAATTAGCAAGGAATGGAAGTATAGACGTATTTTATTTGTATATCTAACGAAATTATTTATTGCAATTTCATTCAGTTTCTTGTTGTTCAGATAACATTCCGAACACAATGCTCAACTTGGAAAATAATTCAAAAATCGAAAAAATATTACTGGTAGTTGACTCAAAGCAATCAAGACTTTACATATATTTTTATGTCTCAAATTGAGTAGACCTACGTTAAATTGCTCCGTGAAAACTACATGTTTTAGTCGGTTAAAAGTGGTTGTGGAAGCCCGTGAAAAGTGAAGAACGAGAAAACATAGTGAGTGTCATTTCACAACGGAACACACGGTCAGATAAGTTATGTCTGTGACCAGAAACAAACAAGAAATGAATTCCCTCATAAAGGAATCCATTCAGAAAATATTCCAAGATCGGGACTCCATTAGTGGAATAGTAAAAAAGGTAACAGACAAAATTGAACAAAAACTGAAGAAACTAGAAGAGAAAATAAAAACTCAGGCTGAAAGAACGTCTCATCTACAGCAAAAAGTGGATAAAATGGAACAAAAAGTCGATGATATATATATATCACAGTATGAAAGCCACCCATGTGTATACGGGGTGAACGAAGATGCTGATGATGAAGAAAACCTGCGAGAAAAAATCAAACTCATAATGAACACAAATACTGGCCTGAATTTAGGAAATGACAATATAGTTGGATGCTATAGAATAGGCAGGAAAATGGATATACCCAATAAAAGCAGACCTATTATATTAGAGTTAGCAAACACGGAACTGCAATCCAAGCTGTTAAAACACGCCTATGAGTTCAAAGGAAAAAAAATATTTATTGCAGAAGACCTGACAATAAAACGTAGAACTATCCTGAAAGAAGGACACAACGTTCTTGGTATAAGAAATGCATGGAGTTTCAAGGGATGCATCTTCACCAAGCATGAGGGGCGCAATGTTAAAATAAATTGTGTTGCCGACATTACTCAATACACAACACAGTCAACCCAATGTACTATGTTCACCAATAATAATAATCTTTTTTTCTTCTTTTCTTTCCTCTCTAAATACCTGATTTTTAATTGTTAATATTTCACAACCTGGCTGATGATAATGAATTATAACTTTATATGCATAGGAGTAATTTGAAATTTATGATTCTCAATTTTTTATTCTTAATTATTAAATTATAACTATTTACTACCTAGATATCTACTTGCTAATTTATTATTCGCTAATACTTCAAAACTGATATGTTGGAATTCTTCGAATTATTGGAGAATGATAAGGAGATGGAAACAACAGTTTGTCAAAATATCGAAGATAGTAAAATTCAATGGAGTGGTGAGCAAATTTTCAACATATTTCACATTAACATCAGGAGTTTAAACAAATTTTTTTATGAACTTCTAATATACCGAAACTGCAAGCCTTCGTTAACTTTAAAATCCCCAATTTCGATATTCTATATAATAAATCACAGTTTAACCAAAACTATGGTGTAATTGTATACATAAATAGTAACATTACGTACTCAGCAACCATAAAACACTCATCTGAAGTGAATCTGATAGAAATCTTCTATGAAATCAATAACATCACATTCTCTTCGACATGCTCCTTTAGGCCCCCCTCAACAAATTTGGATATATATTTATTGGATTTAGAAAGCTATTACTCAACCCAAAATATGAGCGGTGTGAACATATTCATGGGCCACATAAATGTTAATATCTTGAACTTAGCAGAAACTGTGGTTCATAGATACATATGTATGCTGGCAGAGATAGGATTTTTTTCTTTCCTTAACAAGCCAACGAGAGGTCCAAGTTTGATTGATCACATATATATTAAAATTAAAAACAAAAATACATATAAGAAAATGGAAATAAAGACATATATTTTCGAAACTGATATGAGTGACCATGATACCTTACTACTATCCATTGAAACTGATAATATAAAAAAATCCAAAGACGAAACTCCCGCGATATCCTACTCTTACGTCAACAACAATAAATTGAAACACTTCTTGTGCACTGAAACCTGGGAAACAGTATTCCAAACGGATGTACCGGAACTAGCATTCACATGTTATATTAACCAAATGTTACTACATATCGATAGTAGTACACAAATTGAATCCAATAATACAAGAAACCACACCAAGCTGAAACCTAGGATGAAGCTTGGCTTACTCATTTCAAAAAAGCATAGGGATAACCTCAAACAAAAATCAGTAAAGAAACGTTCAGAAGAACATAAACATAAATATAAATGCTACAGAAACTTTCTATGCAACTTAATCAGGACAACAAAAAACGAATATTACAAATATAAAATTAATGAAGCCGGAAAAAATACTAGAAAAATTTGGGAAACGATTGAAGATATTACTAATGAAAACACTCTTTGCAATTCCCGGAAATTTGATATAATTAACAACAGTAACCGAAAATGTAGATCAGATAAAGAAGTAGCATGAATTCAACTCTTCCTTTATGAATGTGGGTGAAAATATGACGAAGAAAATAGAAAAACCGGCCCAGCCAACATCGGAAATTGAAAGAAGCATTGAAAACTCGTTATTCTTGCATGCTGTAACTGAAAATGTAATTATGAATATAATCGCTGGTTTGAAAAATAATACCTCACCTGGTCCAGATAAAATTTCAGTATTCTTCGTAAAAACATTTCAAAAGTATCTATTAAAGCCATTATGTCATGTCTTCAACTCAATTTTTTTTACTGGTAAAATTCCTTCCGCTTTCAAAGATTTCATCACAACTCCGATTTATAAATCTGGGGATAAACATAAAACAAATAACTACAGACCAATAACAGTAATCAATAACTTTGCTGAAATATTTTAAAAGTGTCTAAGAAATAGGCTAGTTGATTATTGTAACATAAATGGGATTATCTCCAAATCTCAATATGGTTTCAGAGAAAATTTATCGACTGAAGGTGCAGTTTTTGAATTGGTAAACAATGTTTTCAGTTGTTTTCAGGATCAGGAAAAATGCATCACTGTATTTTCAGACTAAGCCAAGGCATTCGACACTGTCAATCATGATATCCTCTTTCAGCGGTTGCAGGACATTGGAGTTAGAGGAATGCCGCTCGAAATTTTCGAAGATTACTTATCTTACAGAATTCAGATAGTGAAAATTAATGATTCATATCGTAATCCGCTACCCGTCAGCATAGGCGTACATCAGGGAACAGTAATAGGCCCTATTTCATTTTTGCTCTATGTAAATAATATTTTTAATATCAGCAATTTCAAAGGAAAACTATTATCTTACGTCCATGATACTGCTGTAGTATTTGTGGGTCGAACTTGGAATGAAACATACGAAAATGCAAACGAAGGAATTAGAATGATATATAACTGGCTAAGTAACAATCTATTGAGTCTCAACATGGACAAAACTAAATTTGTAACTTTATCTTCAACAAAAAAAGACCGACCTGACGAAAACCTCATTACGATTCACGAATATACGTGTTCAGAAAACCAAAACTGAGGATGTTCCCGAATATGTAAAATAAATACTATCAGATATTTGGGCGTCATGATCGACCAATTTCTACCCTGGAATGATCACATAGATCACATAGTAACAAAACTCCGCAAACTAATTCGAAAATTTTACCAACTAAGAAGCATCTCAAGTAGAGATGTCATATTGACGGGTGTACGGTGCTATGGTGGAGTCGATGATTAGATACTGCATCTTAGTATGGGGTGGCTTATTTAAAACATCACTACATAATCTTGACGTTATACAAAACACACTGATCAAAATCGCCTTGAAGAAGGATAGGAGATATTCTACAGAGCTACTCTACGAACAAAGTGGTTTCTTCAAAGTCAGGAAATTATACGCTTATAACTGTTGATTATGGATTTGCAGTAACCCCATTAACATTATTACACATAAATACAATACGCGAATGACCTCCAATCAGGCAATTACAATACCACGTTATAGATTGAGTTATAACCAGAAATTTGTATCTCATTTTGGCCCGAAATTAAACAATGAGCTACCACTCCATATATAGAATATTAATAATTACTGCCAATTAAAGAAAGAACTAAAAGTTTTCATCAGAAATTATTATGACCAATTGCAGGATATCTTTGAAAATGTTTGAGCTGAATTACCTGCTCTCTCTCTCTTCTTATAACCTCCATCTAGCCATCATTCTCCAATTGCGGTTCTAAGCCTAGTAAGGAAGACAATAGTATATAACTAAACGACCTATTTTAGTTTTTATGTTTTTATTCTATTATATATTATATAACACAACCAATATCAATCTGTAACAGTCACGAAACAAGCCTAGCTTAGGTGGCTACAGATTGTTTAATACATGGTTCTATGATAGGATAATTAATGTTAATTAGAATTGTAAATTGCAGGTAAATCATGTAACTGATTGACTGAATGACATGGAAAATGAATGAACTATTTACTTATTTACATGTAGTAACTTGTAGTAACTTGGTAATGAATTTAGACAATTAGTCTTCGGAATATGCACAAAAAGTGAGCGAAGTGAAACAAGAAGTGCAGTCGCCTGATTTCATTGCTGTGTGTAATATACTTGATATCGATTATTAGGGTAGTGATGATGAAGTGGTTGTGCGTATTTTTTTTTTCAAAAAATGAAAATGAACTGGAAGAGGATGAAGAAGTATCGGAAGAAGATGGTTATGATGAAAATGAGGATGAAAATGATGGAGGAATAATGATGTCTAGATTCGTTTAGGTTATTAAAATGAAGGGATAGTTTTCATTGACATTCAAAGATGTGGAGGATAGTATCACACCATTTGATGAAAAAGACAATAATCCAGTTCAAAAATGGATTGAAGATTTCGAAGAAATTTCTGTGTTAACAGGATGGAATGAACTTCAAAAGTTGATATTTGTGAAAAAATCTTTGACAGGACTTGCGGAGCTTTTCATTCAGTCTGAGAAAGGAATTACAAAGTAATCGATTCTAAAAAAAACTAAATTGCGGAATTTGAGGTGACGGTCTGTAGTGCTCAAATACACAAATTACTGATGGCAAGAAGAAGAAAAGAGAAGAGCCTGTACAAGGATATGTATTGATTATGCGAGGTATGAAATTATCTCATAATAAAAGAAGAATTAATAAACCCATAGTTGGCGAGCTAGTCAGCCAAAATAATGTTAATGTGAAATTTCTTCCAAAATCCGCATTTCTGCATGCATTCAAACTACATCCTGACATCACGATTGGAGAACTCAAATCACTGTGGACAGAAAGTTTCCCGGAAGTTACTATAGAAAAATTTTATTCAATGAATCCTCAGTGATACTCATCATTCAAAGTCACTATTAACCGTACAAAATTTGGAAAAACCATGAATCCTAGCGTTTGGCCAAGGGGAGCACATGTGAATAGGTTTTTCCACCGACGACAATTCTCTCAAAACAGCCTCTAAAAAACAATATCATCAATGACAAATTTTTAAGTGACAATGATACAAAAACTAATAATAACCTAACTGTTTTTCATATCAATATACAATGTTTGTCAAATAAGGTTGACCAACTCAATTTGTTTTTAGAAACGCAAAGCTATGACATTATTTGTTTATCCGAGCATTGGTTGGCAGAAAATTATCTCAATTCTATAAATATGTTGGATTATTGTCCAGCATCTTATTCCTGCAGATAATTCAGGCAACATGGGGGTGTTTCTATTTTTATTTAATCTAAGTTCACTCATAAGGTCATAGAATGTACCGATTTCAATAGAGAAATCAATACTGAATTCTATTGTATTGAGATACTGAGTTTGAAGAAGATTATCATCACCTGTTATAGGTCTGGTATAGGTGACTATGTGTTGTTTCTTACCAACTTTGAAAACCTCTTGGTAAAATGCACCACTAATTGTATGATAATAATTATTTGTGGAGACTTTAATATTGACTTCAAATCAAAATCACCTGAACTCACTCAATTCATATGCTTGATTAATTCATTCAGTTTGGATATAATCATACATACTATACAAGAGTCACCGTGAATACCGCATGTATCGACAATATTCTGTCTGATATGGAAGACGGTTCATTCCAAACTGGAGTGGTAGAAGTATGCCTTTCGGATCACTATGTCCAATTCTTCACTTTTGATTATGCATGCTCCTCTGGAAGTTTGGAGAAAGCCAACTGATCATAAAAACATAAGAAAACTGAAATCTCCATTATCATTAATTAACTGGAATACAGTCTGTAATGATTCTATGGAAACGAATGTTATTGCTGATGCATTCTTAAAAACCTTGACACACTGTGCTGTGAAATGTTTTCCAGAGAGAAGAATCTACGAGCATTATGAACCACCAGTTATGTGATTCAATAATTCCCATAGGAAAATGGGAGATGTACTATCTTGCATTAAAACTATTACTGACAATACGAAAAGTCCAGAGAATTACCCAATCTACAATAACTATCGCAAGAGTTATAGACAAGCATCGAATAATGCTAAAAAACTTCCTATAACAAAAACATTACAGATTCTCACAACGTGCAGGAGAGTAGCTGGCGTATTATAAATCATGAACTTAAATTGAAAACATGCAACTGATATTTCCATTGAAACCTTCAGTAATTTTCTGCAGGTGTTGCTGAAAACCTCATTCCAACTCTACCTCTTGTTGAAGAAAACTCATTGAGTTTGTTTCCTGCAGCCTCTTGCATCCACAAGACCCTTTTTTTTTGTACCAATATCGCACTCAGAAATACTTGAAGCTGTGAATACTCTGAAGAAATCGAAATATTTGGATACTTATGGCCTGACTGGCGATATTATAAAAGGTATAATCAAAATTATAACTGATCCACTAACTCAAATTTATGTTTAACATCAGGTTGTTTTCCAGACTGTTTCAAATCGGCAAAGATTTTGCCGTTATTCAAGGAAGGAGATGAATCCCTAGTTGATAATTACCGCCCTATTTCTATTATTCCGGTTATACGTGAAATTTTGAAATAATCTTGAAAATAGATTAGTTCATTATTTCGTGCAAAATGAAATTTTTGACAAAAACCAATATGGATTCAGAAGTAACAGATCAACAGCCGAAGCTGTTGAGAAAGTGAATAATCTGATTGTTGAATGTCTTGAAAACAGTGAGGATGTGGCTTCAACTTTCTGCGACCTCTCCAAAGCTTGCGTCTCTCATTTTAACTTTTCGGAAAAATGGAATACTATGGGGTGAGAGGACTACCTCTTGAACTATTCAGATCGTACTTGAGTAACAGATCTCAAGCGGTATTCTTGAATAATATATTTTCTTCCAAATAATTGTCAAACATGGCGTTCCTCAGGGATCAGTTGTGGGGCCGGTTTCATTCTTAATTTACATCAATGATTTTAGTCAATCCATGTTACCATACAAATGTGTACTCTTTGCTGGCGATACAAATATCTCAACATCCGACAAAACAGTAAGTAACTTAACACAGAAAAATGGTGATGCTTTGGACCATGCTTCTAGATGGTTCACAGCCCATCGTTCGGAATTAAATGGAGGCAGAACACAAGAGATAAATATTTCCAGTAACAACATTGTTGATAATAGTCGAAAGGGTAAATTACTTGGTTTTATCATTGACGGTAATTCATCCTGGTTAGCTCACGTAGGAGAGTTCTCAAAAAAATTATCTGAAAATATGTTTACCTTCAGGCAACTTGGGGAATTCTTGGATCTTGATACTTTGAAGAGTGCATACTTGCTTTGTCCCACTCTCATATGATTTATGGGCTACTTTTATGAGGAAACTCACCTCATTCAATGAGAGTATTCTTGCTACAGAGAAAGATCATTAGAATAATACTGGATGCTGACAACAGGGACATTGTAAGCCACTATTTATGAAGATTGGCGTTCTACTTTTACCTTCTTTGTTCATCTATGATACCCTTCTGGAAATATATGGAAAGAAATCTGACTCCACTAGACATTTGGATGTCCATGATCATAGAACAAGATATTCACATCTGCTCGTACCACCTCGGTACAGACTATCAAAGTCCAAAAAAATTCATTGATTGTCAATTTATATAATCATCTACCAGATGATTACAAGTTGCTCAACGTCTATTCATTCAAAATGAAAATTAAATCATTATCACTTGATAGTTGTTTCTATAGTACTGAGGAATATCTGAATTCAACATTTTCATAACGATATATATTTCTAATTACTAGCTAGATGAACGTATATTGTATGTAAATTATGACTACCTGTTCCATCACATATTTTACATATTTGATTTATATTTGTCGTCATATAATCTTACATATTCTACATATTTCTATCATATTTGTCTTTATACTATTTTTCAATTGATTTTGTACTCTCTACCTGACTTGCAACTAACATGTAATGTAACGTTGTTAAATGAAATCTGTCTATCTATCTATCTATTGGAAGCAAATATTGAACCAGAAAATTCAATTCAATACATCATTGATGGTATACAGAATGATACTTCCAATAACATTATTTTGTATGGAGCAAAAAATTCTGCTGAATTAAAAAATAGTGAAGCTATCTGATCCAATCAGTACCATCAAATCACCCCAAGGCCAAGATACTGAAACCAGGAAGGACTGAAAAGGAAAAACTGAGGAAGATAAAGTTGACACGAAACATAAGAAAAACACTGTAGGACTTTGTTTCAATTGTGGAGTCATCTGTCCAACGAATGTCCTGAAGAGGCAAAGGGACTAAAGTGTTTTGTTCTTGTTTTTGCCATTTAGCATCAAGATGTCCAGAGAGGACTTAAGGTGATGAAAGTTCTTATATGATGACAATGAAAGTGATTCCGAAAAATTTGAGCATTCGAAGGAGTTGTTCCTCTGTAATACTGAATATATCTAGATCATAGTTTCTCGCCATTACGTTAATGGTCTCGGAACATTCTTGAAGGAGAGACAAATTGTTTAGAACATGAATTGGATTATTCCTTCCTTTCAATATTACGTCAGGTATAATAGAATCAATAGTTTGTGAAACTTCAGGTACTTTCAATATTCTGAAAATGATAAAAACAGAAACTACTTCCGAGAACTCACGGTGGTCTTTCAATGTTGCACTTTGAATTCGAGTAATTGGCTAGAATAAGATATAAATGAGGTCCAGACCCTGTGTTCTCAAAAGAAAAGAGTTTTTAATAATCGTTTCTGGACTTTTTCTATCCTATTGGGATATTAAAACTTGCAAATGACACATCCATATTCCACCCTAAAGTGAACAATTGAGTTGAAAAGAACCGTGTTTTAATTACCGCAAGGTCTTTAAACAAAACTCAATTTTTTCGAACATTCAGATAAGTATTCAATGTTCCCAGAGAAATTGAAAACACCAGAGAGAGAGATCCCAAGAACTCCATGATTCTCTGCAAATAGGTGCCATCAATAGAATAGTCGTTGGAAGTAGATGATTTCCATGTGTGAAACTCATTATTTTGTATTTAGCTTCGGTGAAAGATGGGTCGGACACTGAGAAGTAATTCGAGTGGTTATTGAGATCAGTCTGTTTCGCTTTCAATTCTTCTAAATAGCTTGAGATCATCGGAATACAGGGGAAGTTGACAATGCTTAATATAATGCGAAACGTCATTAATAAATAACTCGAAGATAGAATTGATCCTCGTGGAACGCCTGAAGTAGCGATGAATTCGAGCGAAGATACGTTGTTGAACTGAACGAATTGTATTCTGTTAGATAGATAGCAGTGGAGGAAGTCAAGAGTGTTGTTTGTAAAACCGAATGCTTTTAATTTAAGGATCAAAACCTCGTAGTAACCTCTATCGAATGCTTCGGTAAAATCAGTGTATATGACACTTATTTGATAACCATTTTTCATTCCATCCGTAACGAAGTTACCTTATGCGCATAACTTGGTCATGGTAGATATATTACGAATAAAGTCATGCTTCAACGGAGCTGGTAAGATTGTTATGGCTCTGTAGTTTCTCATCATTTTCATTGCCGCTTCCATGTATTGGGGAGACTTTGCCGATTCTGAAAAAGCTCGGTAAACGATTTTCTCTTAGGGGAAGATTGAAAATCGGGGTCAATGGTTGCTGAAACAGGTCATTGTGAGCCTAAAAAAATTAGGTTGGAATACCATCAATTCCAACGGCTGCTTTGAGTTTCAGTGTCTTGATACCATTTTCAACCTCTTGTTCACTAATATCGCCAATTTCAATGGTATTCAAGCCATATTCAAAAAAAACGATTAACCGGCGTTCCACTATCCGTGAAAGTAGATTTGGAGACATTTGCGAAAGCGTCTGCAATATCCTTGTCACTGAATAATTCATCATTATCATAAGTGAATCTGTTAGCAACAGCACAGGTTTTTCGACGATCCTTGATATATTTCCAGATTTTTTCGAAGTCACTCTGTAAGTCACCCTCTATTTCCTTTATATATGTTTCATGAAAAAATAATGCGAACGTTTCACATCATCCTGAGTTCGTTATATTTTTTTTCATAATAATTGGCTGCTTCTTCGACTTTTTTATCATTTTGAAAAAGTATTCCTTCAATTCAATTCTGTGAATGAGTTCTCTTTAGAACCATGCGGAAAATCAGGTTTGGAACACAGAAAGAAATATTGGACGTGATATTGATGACCACTGATGATTGACTGCAAACTCATTGTCCTCACGTATTTATTCTCGAAGCAATGACCAAACATACTGAAAATGAGTCCATTTTCAACCGACGAAACCAAAAAGGAGGAGGTTCTCTATTCGACCCGTATATTTTATTTTTTTCCATAATATTTTTTTATGTATGATCACGCATAACTTTTTACTGAGGCATCCGATTCCGATAATTCTTTCTTCAGTGGATAGGGTGTACTTCAAATTTGGTCCCATTCGAATTTGAAAAATGAAATCCCTCCCTAAGGGTAGCGAAATGAAGGATATTGATCACTTACCCTCTGAATTCTGGTCCGTTAACCGATTCCATCAGGCATAACTTTATACTGGGTTCTTCGATTTGGATGATTCTTTTTTAAATAGATAGGGTATACCTTATATTTGGATTTCGGAAGGAATTAGCCACCCTAACGGGTAGGAAAATAGGGGATAATTGGTTTTTCACTAGTGAACATTGGCACACACATACGTAGTTGACAATGATAGATCGCTACTGACATTATTCTTGTTCCACATCCGTCAAAATCAGTATATTTTATGAGAGGATGGAATGATATACAAAGTTATGGAATAAACTAACCAGAACAACGGAAATAATTTATATTACAACAAATGGTAAAAGTAGATAATCATATTATTTAACTGGTAATAGTTGAAGTAAGGTGGGTAAGTAAGTATTTTGGAAGTAATTAAAAAACAAGTAGGAAGTAATGGAAAAATAAAAACTTTTCAACAAAAAATTAAACCGACGAAATACGGAACTGAAAAGTAAAAAATAAAAAAAAATTAACAAAAAATTAAACCGACGAAAAAATCAACTGAAAAGCAAGAAATAAAATAAACCTTCTTAGTCTAAATGATAATTGAGCTCCTAAACTGATGTAAGTAACTGATTTTGGGTCGGCGCAACTAGCAATTGAATTAGGTGAAGCGTAAAATGATGGCAGTGAGATGCACGGCTGCGTTTTGATGACTTCTTTCATAGATAATGATCTTCGATAATTGTTTGTTTGGCGCCGACTCAAAATCAGTTACTTACATTAGTTTGGGAGCTCAATTATCATTCAGACTAAGAAGGTTTATTTTATTTTCTGCTTTTCAGTTGATTTTTTCGTCGGTTTAATTTTTTGTTAAAAAGTTTTTATTGTGATTAAATAATCAACGAATTATAACAATAAGATCACCATGTCCATTACAATTACGTAATCTCATGATTAATGTTGTGTTGAAATCATTTCCACAATGAAAAATTTCCATATTACAAGGAAACAAATGCATTGCGCAAACGAACGTGATGTTATTAATACTATGTACCATTATTCATCACCCTTCCTTGTAACAATATATCAGGATATGGTTCAATGCTCAATTGGAATGGCCTTGGTACAGTGACATCATTTCATCAATGTTCGAGAACATTAGCCAATACACCCAGTCATTGATATTAGTACTCTATACATCGATCAATTATTCTCAATATCACCCAATGTACTATAAGAATAATAATAATCACAATATTTATTTATCAATAATACAATATCACAAAATTGTACATGCTGTTGAGTTCATGTTTACATATGAAGAAAGATAAATAAATAAATGGAAAAAAGCTCATGGATATAGCATTCGCTCGCAGTCGTTCAGTAAAAAAATCTCCAAATTAAATATATACATATACACATACATACATACAGCAATACCTTTAAATAAAGAGGAGTGAATTGATCATTTCTAGTTGTCTGTGAATTTCTTTTCTTGACATCTTGTATACGAACATTTTTACTTTTGAGTTAAACATTTTTTGTGAATTCATTGACTTGATATCAGATGGCAACATGTTAAAAACTTTGGACCCATGTAAATGAAACTTCTTTGAATTAAAGTCTTGTTTACTTTAGGTAGTGTAAACGAATTGTGTTTATATCGTGTATTATATACATGTTCAATTATCTGGTTCTCACTTTGATACTGCTGTGTTATTAGTGTTTTATAATATATTTGCATCAAGTCATGCATGTCACTTAAGTTATACGAAGTACCTACAATATTTCCGTTTATTGATTAATCTGATATTTATCACAATTCCCGGTTGGAATCATTGCATGAGAATGAGTCTGCGACAACTGGAGAGGGTTTGTTTTTTTCTGAGTATTTGTTCATTAAATCGCCATATTTTCTGAAAGTTGGTTGATTTATTTTGAAATGTAATTTTGATGATTTTTCCAGTATCCTAAAGAAGTACCTCCGAATGCCATTATGGCAACTGACCTCATTATTCAAATGAAATATTGCATACCAATGGAAATTTACAGGAAGTAACAAAAAGAAACAAACTTTTCATCTTTCAGCTTCAATACCTCCTATTTGATAGGAAGAGACCTATTCATTTTCAAAGAGGAATCTTCAGTTTGTTTTGCACCCTGTATTTTAAGGCGCCTACGATGATGTTATTAAGCTAGTCTCAAGCATCACGATAATGCTCTTTTACATTGAATGGATGTTTACTTATGATCAAAAAATGTACTCTCATTGAAGGAATATGCCTTTGAATCATCGGAATGGGGTGACGTTGTTTGGTTAATTCACAGAAAACATTAATGTCAATTCACTCTTTTGATTGAACAATGAACTCTAGGTAATTGAATAATCATTGTAGGCCATGAAACAATGTTCCTAATCGCTAAGAAAGTTCTATTGAACATTGTACCAATGCCAATTTGGGATCAAACAAAAAACTTTCGGTGATAAAATACATGTTTTGATAATTAGAATGAAAAATATAATGAATTGGTTGATGTATAAAATACATGGATGCCAGGATCGACAGTCGATGTTAAAGGAGATTGTACAATGAACGTGGTCCCTAAGCAATGTCCTTATAGTGAAAATATGAACATCTCTTCATCAGGCAATTAACAACTGAACATTATGGTGAACACATATGGCATCGTATGAAGAGAAAAGGCCAAATACATTGTCGTACTGCTGTTTTTCATCAAAATTAGGTCCATCTTTGGTTTTTTAAAGAAAATGGTTTTTCTTTCCAAACATTTCTCAAAAATCATGCATTCATAGAATATGCAACCAAGAACACTACGGAAGCGTTCTATATAGCTCCACATGGTTTCCCCCTCCTGAAGCAATAACGCGATTACTTTCGAAGGATTCGGTTATTTCTCCAAATTTGACAGTAAACATTCCGAGAGCTGGATGGTAGTTATCTAACCGTACTAAGGGCGTTTTATATTCGCTCACAGTCGCTTCCGTGATTTTTGTTAATATTAGGTCCGAAGTATTGGGAATTCAAAATTAGATGCCAGCGCTAGAGTGGCGAGAATTCAAACCAGACATACGTACATTGTTTGTCTGTTTTCTCAGAGGATATACACCTTTGTTGGGAGTTTTTCTTGAAATATTTCCATTTCGTATTATTTTCCAGTATTTTTGTGAAATGTTATTCATTTCAAGACTCTAGTGGAGTCTTGAAATGAATAACATTTCACAAAAACACTGGAAAATATTACGAAATGGAAATATTTCAAGAAAAACTAGTACTAGTACTAGTAGTGTATTTAAATATTAAGACAATATTATTTGCGGAAACTCACTTTGAAGGAGACAAAGTATGTTCTAATCTTTTTCGAAGTTTCTGGAGTCATCGGGAATTATTGTTATGAATTTAACTCGAGGACGTACAATAGTCAACAAAATATTCACTAGGTAAACCAGAATTTCGTCGAATGTCAACAATCATAGAAGATTCGACAAGTTGAACATTAATGTTTTGAAAAGTAAACAATAAGTCCTTATCACCTAGATATACATATATAGTCACTCTTTTTCCACACTGTACGAATAATCTTCGGTATGTTGGATATCTCTTTTGTACATTAGAAGCCTTCATTTCGGTTTCACCTGCGCCGGTGTCTCTCTGTGTGTTTGTCGGTAATCAAATTTTGCAAGTTAAATTTTATCCACTTCTAATTGTCCGATTGCTATGAAATTTGGCAGGTGTACATAATTATAATTTTGTGATTATGTTCCGATTTTATTCGAAATTGGTTTCTAGGGGTTTTCGATGTCGGATATTATGATTTTTTTCTCAAAATTCGAAAATCTAATATGGCTGTTCAAAAATGGCGGACAATTTTTGTGATTATGGTCCTATTCTATTCAAAATTGGTATCTAGGGGTTTTCGGGATTGGAAATTATGATTTTTCTGTCAAAATTCAAAAATAAATCAGATAAAAATCACTAAACCAGTTATTCAACATTATAAATAATTAAAAATAAAAAACCAATTAACGAAAAAAAAACAAGCCCTCATTAGTTGTTAATAAAAACAGAAATAGAGAGCTGAAAATGAAAATTATGAAAAAAAATTAAAGACTAGCTATTAGTTATACAAATGCACTAAAAAGGAAAAAAAAAATTCTTTCATTGTTTGATCTAGGTTATTCTGTGAGTAACAAATTCAAAAGCTTGCCACAGATATAAAATAGATATCTTGAATCTGTTACTCACAGAATAACCTAGATCAAACAATGAAAGAAATAATTTTTCCCTTTTCAGTGCATTGTATGAATAAAGACTTGTAAATTTTTTTTTTTTATATTTTTGATTCTTTTTTACCCCCCTTTTCTTTCCTCTCAACTCCCTGTGTAGGTTCACTTTTTAACTTTTTTCCTTGGCCACAGACGATACAGAAAGATTTTGGGAAGGGACTGTATTCTTCATCAAGAGCCCATCGTCTATCTATAGACTCGCTCAATCCTAGATTAGTCTGCACCAGAACGTTACGTTAATTCTTTCACGGAAAATGATGAAAACTTATTCCAGTACAACGGTATCGTTTCGCCAAGAGTCACATTGAGGTACACAACAATAATGATTTGAATTTGAATCTGATATTTGAATGTTTACATTCTTCACCTGATACATTTTTTAAATACTAAAAAATATGACGTTAATAAACAAAGTCACTCATTTCAAGAATCACTCATTTTTTCACTTGAGGATGTACAATAGTCAACAGAACATTCACCAGGTAAACAGGAATTTTATTAAATGTCAACAATCACCAGAGATCCGACTAGTTTTAGGTATACAATGCCTAAAATCATATTAGCTATTTATGTACCAAGTGCGTTATATAGATCCTAACGCCCGGAGGGTAACATTCACCCGAGGGCCTTTGGCCCGAGGGATGAATGTTGCCCGATGGGCGTTAGGATCTAGTAACGCTCGTGGTGCATACAATATTTTATTTTTCACGAAAAAATTATCTTAAACGACGTTGTTTACTTCATAAATTTCTTCTCATAGTATTAACTGCGTTCTGGTCGGCAACTGAGCACAAGTGAGCTTCTATGCAATTGCCATGGAAACATTGAAGAGGTTGCTGAAGGTTGTTTATTTAATAAAACGACGCTGCATTTTTGTAAGAATTGACAAGCTTGTTAGTGGAGGAAACTAACAACGGTTGTGTTCATAATAATTATGGAGATCCCACAGAATGTGACGCTCAAAGCTGAAAAGGCGTTAGGAAATTTATTGCCTGTGAAATCCAATCACTTATACGAGAAGGAGTATGACCATTTTCTGAAATGGAAAGATGAAAACAGAGTGAATACCGTAAATGAAACTGTCTTAATGGCATACTTCCAGGAACTGGTGAGTTTATCTCATGAAAAATATCAATATTTTTTATTTATTTTACATTATTTGAGTCTGAACAGTATAGTGCAAATAGTCTATGGACCAAATACTCACAGCTGAAATCAATATTGATTGTTAAAGAAAATATTAAAACTGATGGCATTTCTGAAAGTTAATTAAAAAAGATACATTCCTAAAAAATCAAAGGTATTGGAAGGTTGACAAGTATTACTTTTCATAAGAAAAGCTCCAGATGATACTTTTCTGCTACATAAAGTGGTTCTGGTAATGGGCGTATTTGGAGGCTTAAGACGTGATGAAATGGTCAAGATGACAGTTGATGACATTGAAGACAGAGGAGCCGTTTTACTGATCAAGGTACCAGAAACCAAGACCTGCACCTCAAAAAGTTTCACCATTGTTGAAGAAAGCGAAATAGGAGCCTTGAAATAAGTTGAAAAGTACATTGCACTACGACCAAAAGGATGTAAACAACGTAGGTTTTTTTTAACCTACAGAAATAATAAATGCATTGAGTTACCTGTAGGTAAAAATACTATAGAAAGTATTCCTTCAATGATAGCGAAATACCTGAATATAGAAAACCCGAAAGGTTACACCGGACATTGTCTAGGCCGAACGTCGTCAACGCTTCTTGTTCAAGGTGGTGCTTCCTTTGAAACACTAAAATTACATGGAAAATGGAAGAGTAGTACGGTAGCGGAGAGCTATATTGAAGAAAGTATCTCCTCGAAGAACAAAATTGCTACAATGATAGCCCATTCCGTTTCCGAAAAAGAAAATGTTAACATTCCGAACGAAACCGAATGCACATTGAGGAGTTCATCATCGGTCAACTCACAGAACTTCAAACTTGGTACTAATTTTTCAGGAACATTTGAAAAGTGTAATTTCTATTCGAGAGAAAATAATTAGTCCCTTTTCTATGTACAGTTATGAATAAAACTTTTCTGAGTAATTAATTTGTTGAACTACAGAAAAAAACATGTAGCGGGCGTTATGATTCATAATGCCCTCCATGACGCCCCGGGCGTTATGGGTCTGTTAATAGCAACCATTGCCAAGGTATTAAAAAGCAGTAACGATCAAGTGAAAAATAAAACATAAATGTTTCGAAAAGTAAACAATGTACTTATGTATAGTTTCAAAAATCGACACCAGAGGGAGTATCACTTATTTTGAATTCCCGATTGGAAGCATAAGGAATATTATTCCCAATCAGCCGTATATTAGATTAGGTACTTCTGATACAACTCGACAAAATTCAGCTTTAGTTCTTATTTTATCAGGAATAATTCATAATATCAAGTTGAACTTGGGTTATCACATTCATAGCTGACTAAGATGACTTTTTTCGTTGAAATAATTATTATTTCCCCACAGCTCTCCAATTATATACATGAAATGGATTATATCAGTCATTGTTCTGACTGGAATATCTGTTATAGAGACGCGAAAGCCAGTGGTAAGATTTTTCTTTTTTTTTCCGGGAGTGGACATATGGACTGGGAAAGGATCTATTTGGGTGAATATCCTTGTCCCATCAGAAACTATTTACTGAAAGGTATATCAACGAAATATACATCTGCGGTCGTATGTTTTACTTTTTTCAATCCTTTTTTGTTTCAATAGACTGCAATTATGGAAAAATTCATCATGATTGATTTGTTAGGATACTTAAGGTATACAATGCCTGAAATCATATAAACATCATTGTTTGGACAAGTAAACAATGTACTCATGTATAGTTTCAAAAATCGGCACCAGAGGGAGTATCTGTTTCTTCGAATTCCCAATTGAAACCATTAGAAATATAATTCGCAATCAGCCGTATGTTAGATTAGGTGTTTCTGATACAACTCGACAAAATTCAGCTTTCGTTCTTATTGTATTAGGAATAATACATTATAGCTAATGATTCCCCTAGCTCTGGAAATTCATGTGAATGTAGGATTCAGACATATTTCAACCTACTTGTGATATAATCAAATATTCCGAAATACCAGAAAGCTCGCACGCATGAACACAAATAACTATCACCTCGTTTTCCATGCATGGACGAAGAAGATTGTATTCGAATCGTAAAATTGGAAAAAGTTTGATAAAATTTAACTCCAATCATAAAAAAATTAAGTATATATAACAGCCCAACTGATACCATTAATATTCACTGTCTGTCGTTGCCATCTGGAATATCACTACAAGCAGGTGAGAATAACATTATTTTATCACAAGCTTTTATTTAGTTTCACCTGTCCTGGTGTCTATCTGTGTGTCTGTCTGTAATCAAATCTTGCAAGTTAAATTTGACCCACTTCTAATCTTCATATTGATTTGAAATTTGGCAGGTGAACATAATTCCAGTGACAATGCATTACGATATTTTTGGTAGAGGAAAAACTAGCGGCTCCAAAATGGCGGACAATTTTTGTGATAATGCTCCGATTCTATTCAAAATCGGTATCTAGAAGTGTTTGGGGTCGGAGATTATGATTTTTTTGTCAAAATTCAACATGGCGGCTCCAAAATGGCGGACGAGTTTTGTGATTATGGTCCGATTCTATTCAAAATTAGTATGTGGGGGTTTTTGGGGTCGAAGATCTTTTTTACAAGCTTTCATTTTCAGTTTGACCTATCGCGGTGTCTGTCTGTCTGTCTGTCTGTGTTTGTGTTTGTCTGTAATCAAATCCTGCTAGTTAAATTTGACCCACTTCTAAAGGTCCGATTGATTTGAAATATGGCAGGTGTACATAATTCCGGTAACAATGCATTATGAAACAGAAGGCGGCTTCAATATGGCGAACAATTTTTGTGATTATAATCCGATTCTTTTAACAATTGGTATCTAGGGGTTTTTTCGGGGTCGGAAATTATGATTTTTTTGTCAAAATTCGAAAATAAATCAAATAGAAATTACTTATTCAACATCATAAATTGCTAAAAAATCAATGAACGGAGAAAAAAAATAAAAACAAACTTTTATCAGTTGTTAATTGACACAGAACTGAAAAGTTGGGAATAAAAATGAAAAGAAACATTTTTGAAGACAAGCTTTCATACAAATGCACTAAAAAGTAAAAAATAATTTATTTCATTGTTAATATCGGGTTTTTCTGCGGATACAAAATGGATAATCTTGCGAGGCAAGGTTTTGAATCTGTTACTCACAGATTCGGAGAAAAGCTCCGAAGAAAGGGAAAGAGCAGATACACATAATCAATGTTACTCACATTTAGGTTGGTTTTCCTTGTCCATAAAAACAGAAAAAAATTAAATCGACATTATACCTAAATACATATACAGGTTCAATGAAACACGACCACCATACATGCAAAGATGAACTCAACTGTTGCAAATCACCACTCGTGCTTTATATCTACCCACATGTTTTTCAATTTGTTCCCCATCTGAACAAATCGACGAAAGAACAAGAAATAAAAATTGAGAATGAACCACCTATTCCAGATAACGATTTTCAATTTATGTTTGATCTTCCCTATCAGATTGAAATATGACGTGTTGAGTTTGTCGATGTCCGATCTTTTATTCACACATTTTTCTTTATGTTTCGTTATTTCTATAATTTCGTTGAGGAGTTTTTTTGTCAAAATTGTTTGATGACCTATGATGGTGACTGATTCGGAATCAAAAGAATAGAGGAAGGACGTGAAATGTTCTGCAAGGCTTGTAGGATTTGTTATTTTTTTAAAGGATTGTGAAGTTTCTTTTATGTTCGGTTATCCTGGTTTTCAAGCATCTTCCTGTCTGTCCTATGTAGACTTGCCCACAATCAGCTCATGGTATTCTATATATGATACTGGACTTTTTGTGTTTTAGTTTTCAATCTAGTAAAAAAACTACTTTTGACCGTGTTTTCATATTTTTGACTGATTTTTAAGTTTTTGTCTTCTGAGGGCCATTATTATAAAGTCAGTTTTTTAAACCTAAAACCCTACCTCAGGTATGGTTTGAGCATTGAAAACTTTCAAGAAGATTAGCCTACAGGGCAAGAAATAAACAAAATTCACATCTTGAAATCTAGTCTAATCTTGGAAACTTGTTTTGAAATAAGCTATACTTTGAATCTGGAAATACTGGGAAATGGACAATAATCACGGTATGTTCGTGTTGATTATTTCTTTCCCAGCTTTCAGCTTCCCTTTTAATTTAACTGTGTCGGACTTCTTACATTCAATGGAAACCAGGATACTAACGAACGGATATCCCAAATCTTTCATAACAAAATGATTAAATCAAAGAATACACAAAAAAGAAAATGAATCACCAACAAACATGAAATATGCATAGGTTCCGTTTGTGGAAGGTTTGACACTTCCACTATGCAACATCTTAGGAGACGAAAACTTTAAAATCAATAGAAAATGTGAAAAGATGGTCAAAAATCGAGATTGAAGAATAAAACACAAAAAGATCGAAAAACCAATATCATATACACGATACCATGTGCTGATTGTGGAAAAGTATACATAGGCAGACAGGAAGATACTCAAAAACCAGGATGATCGAACATAAAAAAGTCTGCAAAAATATTCCTTCAACAAACAATTTTGAAAAAAATACTCCTTAATGGAAGATAGAAATAACGGAACATGAAGAGAAATGTGTGAATGAAAGATCGGACATCGACAATCTCAACACGTCATTTTTCAATCTGAATCGGAGTAGGTGGTTTATTTGCAGTTTTCATTTCTTGTTCTTTCGTCAATTTGTTCAAATGGGAAAACAATTGAAATGAATGAACATATCCCAAAACTGTCTTACCGTTTCTGACTAACCAACTGCTGGGTCCATGTTTTCACTTGGAATTTTTATCGACGAAAATTGACTTCTCAGTAAGAAGTACACTGCCTCGACTTTTACTATTGAAACTGATCAACATTACTGATTGCCTGCAGATCAAGACATAATTAGATTATAATGTAAATTCTTGAAAAGTTTTGGCCAAATAAAAAAAATCAAAGACGATCGTAAAAAACTGCAAGGGCATTAATGTGACATCTTACTCGACCTACAATGCCACTGAATCATTTTGGAATGCTTGAGGATTACAGTGGCGAAGTCGAAAAAAAAAAACGGAAAGAAGTGTCCAATTCTAATGAAAAAATAAATGGTTCGAGCGTTTGTCTGAGGAATATCCAATATCAAGTTGAAATTGGGTTATCACATTCATAACTGACTAAGATGAACTATTCGTTAAAATCATTATCATTTCTCCACAGATCTCCAATTATGAACATGAAATGGATTATAGCAATCATTGTTCTGACTGGAATATCTGTTATAGAGACGCGTAAGCTAGTGGTAAGATTTTTTTTTTCTCCCGGGAGTGGAAATATAGACTGAAAAAGATCTTTTTGGGTGATTATCCTTGTCCCATCAGAAACTGACTACTGAAAGTTATATGAACAATATATACCTCTGCGGTCCTATATATTCCTTTTTTCAACCCATGATCGATTTGTCAGGAAACTTCAGTTCTGATGAGAGATCCGTGCAAAATCCAGTATGAGACACTGTGATAAGTACTGAATGATCAAGCAAAAGTTGAGTTGCCTATGTAGGAATAAAATACTGGACAGTCTGGTTTATCAACGTGGTGTGTCCAATTCATACAATCATCCAGATCAACCCCAAGCGTTTTGAAGTGGTAAACTGCTGTGATTTGGCTCTAGATTATGAGATTTTTCCCTGTTAAGTTGAAGATTATATAAAACCAAGTTTCAGCTTCAGATATTGAGGTTTCTGCATACACGAGAAGAAGTGAAATATCGGCATTAGAACTAATGAGGAACAATTCTCACTTCGTCATCATATGGAAATATAGGTCATCAATGTTTATGATGAAAAGTGGTGGCCCTAGAACATATCCTTGGGTGACACCATTTCTTAGTTCAGAATTGGCTTTGTTAGACAAGTATACATATTGTTGTCCACCCTCTGAACAAGATCAGAATACTGTGAATTCAATTCTACGTGACAATTGTGTTTGACAGCAGATGAATAAATATTGCCGTTACAACCTGACGTTGTCAAGGAAATGGCAAAGCACAGCTCACTAACCTACTAATATTTGAAACTACACATATACTTACTCCTTCAAAAATAGTTGTCACTGTGACATGTCAAAAATGCAGTTCTTAATTCTTCAAAAAGTAATAATATAAATGCCATCAGATAAAATTTTGTACGTCGTGTTATCGGACTCGGCTACGCCTTGCCCAATAACATTCATGATTTGTACCATAATGATCGTCTTCATGATACTTATTACATAAATGGCTATCAATGTATTTATTACATATTCATAGTGATGTTCAGAGGATAGCCGTGGTCATATAATAATGATAATAATAATATCGTCTTCATTATTTTCAACCATTTTTTTTTCTCAATTAGAATTAATTTAGGTACATAATTATTGAGAATAATGGGCGAAGTTCGAATTCTGTGATGAACATCGCAGAACTTGTTCTTCCACTTAACCTCAAGAAAACGGTGTGAAACCCTTCTATTAATCAAATTCAATCATCCGATTTCTTTTAGTTAATGTGATATTCTTTGTCGCCTTTTCACACCAAATATCAAACGCAGACAACAATTTTGCACTTTCTGTATTTTATCCTCATACTGCATAGTAAGATTAGGTCCATAAAGAGTATCTGCATAATTGAATATTGAAAGTATCAATGATTCACATAGCAACAAAATAATAATAATAATAATAAAGGTCTTTATTATTTTCATGTAATATAAATAGTAATAATATACATAGAAATTGAAATACATACAAACATAAATATTTCATTTAAATGGTTAAAAAAAAAGCGATTTCTGAAAATAAAGGGCAAAGTTCATTTTCTGTAGGGAAACAGTAGCTTCACTACGAAAATGTTCTTCCACTTAACCCTAATACAGTGTGCCAAGGAAGACATTGTCGTACGTAACCTGATTGACAATAGAAAATGAGAGAAACGAAGGGATGATTATCTTTATACTCATTAGTTTTTGAGCCGCGAGGTGAGGGACTATCTAGACTTGTGTTTTGAATAGTTCGTTTTTATATTCAGACTTGAAGCAAGTAATTCTGAGGTTCTTTATACTTTCAGGAACGGAGTTATATAACTGATAAATTTGGTAAGTATAGGATCGCCTAAATAATTCAGTTTTGAATTTAGGTGGGGATAATAAACCTTTGAATCGAAGAATTAAGTTATGTATATCTGTCCTGAAAGATATTTTGTGGTGCAAATATGCAGGAATTTTAAATAAAACAATTTTGTGATATAGGGTGACTGCGTGGTGAATTCTTCTATTTTGCATACTCAACCATCCAACCTGTATCAATTTATGTGATATTCTCTGATTTCTTCTCACACTATAAATAAGCACAAGCGAGGAATTATGCACTTTTGAATTTTATTTTCATATAAAGTTGTTAAGTTCGGACCATAGACGGAGTCCATGAAATTGAAATGCGATAGAACTAATGCTTCACATAGTTTTATTTTGATGTTTCGAGGAAATAAGTCCTGTTTCCGTAAATCAATTTCAGTGAGCTATATGCACGATTAATCAGTTGATTAACATGTTTTTCGAATCTTAAGTCTCTGTCTATGATAATCCCTAAGTTTTTAGCTCCTTCAACTATATCGATGGATTCATCATTAATTTCTATATTAATAGGGAACTGAATTCTAGCCCTGTTAAACGGAGAACCAAATAACATAACTTTATATTTAATACAATTTATTAGTAAACAATGTTCAGATGCTAACTTAATAAACGTCGATAGTTCCCTATTAATAGTATCACAAGCATTATCTGCTAATTGTGGAGGAAAATTATAATAGATCTGAGTGTCATCGGCATAGACAGGAATCTTACATTGTTCTAGAGATTTTATTAAATTTATGGTATATATCGAGAAAAGCAAGGGACCCAGAATTGAGCCTTGTGGCACCCCCGAGTTCAATGTCATATATTCAGACTGTTTTGATTCAATTCTCACACACTGTTTACGATTGTTTAGATAGTTATCTATAAGACCAACAGCTGTTTCTGAATTCTAACAGTGTTAGGCGATCATAAGAGGGCAAAATGGCGTATGACCACGGCTATTCTCTGAACATCAATATGAATATGTATTGAATACATCAAGTTGTTTATTTAATAGATGATAAATATTGAATAGTTTGTATATAATAAATTTCAGATCTGAATATTTTCTTGTTTCATACTTTTTGAAGCGAGATTTTTCAGTAGTCTTATTTTTATTTCATACTTTTCAGAGCGTGATTTTTCAGTAGTCGGGTTTCAGTTCTCGAACTTATTTCCATTGATCTGTTGAACTCAATAACCGAAGGACTAGTCACATATATAAGGGGGTTTCCAGGCATCGATAGAATTTGCTGAAATTTCAGTATGTTACACCTAAGGTATATAAGATTAATTCTACGCGACCACGCGAGCAATTGCATTAGTTAATACAGGGTGTAATTGAAACTTTCTATTTCTTTGTCATGTAATAAGCGATTTTAATATAATTACTTGTGATGTGATTATCGAGATCGAAATGCAAAAATGACATATAAGAAATGCCTTCGTCCCACCATATTGAAAAATTCAATCCACCCTATTTAGGGGTAGTTTTTTCTTGTTCTTTTTTGATAACCCTGTTGACCAGGGATTTCAAGCTTAGATATTTCATTGAAATGCTGAAATGTGTATTGCACAAAACATATTTTCTGTGAAAAATTAGTATCAGTCCCCTCATGAGGGATTTTTCGAGAAACTTTGTTGACTGAGAGTTTCCAGTGAATATATTCCATTGAAACGGTAGAAAAAAATGGTCGCATAAAACAGATTATTTGTACCAGCATAAGAACATTCCAATCAGTCCCCTCACGGGGATAGTTTATACTTGAAATTTTTTGCTAACCGGGGGTATCCAATGAATATATTTCATCGGAACGCTGGTCTATGATGGTACAAAAAATATTATTCGTGCCACTATAGGGGACAATCAGCTACCTTGTGAGGGCAGTTTACACTTTCGATTTGTCGAAAAACTGCTGACCAAGGAAACAAATGTTAGGAAATAAACCTTATGATAAACATCCAGATTCATGATTAATATACTTAAAAATTTTATAATAAACATGACACCCCGTGTTACATATGAAACAGTTCACCATTATTTCATTTGAGCGGTACTTTTTCAGTTGATTGATTTGTTTGAAAATATCAACAGGATGTTCATAAAATCAGATTTGAAATCATCCGCGACTGAAAGATGAACTTTACTCACTATCTTCCATCGTTCGAGATAACCTCTTGTGGGGTATTCATGTTGAAAAGGGAAAACATTCTCGATTGAATATTCAATTGATAATATTTCCCCTTTTCAACTTTTCAGCAAACTCATATTTTCGACCAACAGTGACAGTTGATAATAATAAAATTGAAATATTTTGTTTTATCATAGCAATACTCGATGGGATAGAAATGGGTCGAAATCAACTTCCTCTTATCAACAATAATATGTAGTGATTTTTCGGGAGTTTTTGGTAAAGGTATTTTACTGAAAGGGTGGAAAGTGATTGCACATAACATATTTTTTGCGCGATCATAGGAAAAATACAAATCAGCCCTCTCAGAAGGGTAGTTCATACCAACGATTTCTCGAAGAACTTTGCTAACCGGTGTTCCGTGAAAATATTTCAATAAAACGGTGGAATATGATTGCACGGAACATATTATTTGTGCCATCATAGAAAAAATTCGCATTAGTCCCTTCATAAATATTCCTATCTTCGTCGAGATTGACCATTGTTTGTTTAAGTTGCATGTCATTTTCATTGGAATATTGATAAGATTGAAACTATGCACGTCACTTTTATATATATATATATATATATATATATATATATATTTTATTTTTATTTTTAATTATATAATTGATGTATATATTGGAATTCTATTTTTTTTTTTTTTAAGTATATTAATCATGAGACTGAATTGCTCATTATAGGGTTTATTTTCCAATATTTATTTCCTCAGTCAGCAGTTTTTCGATAAATCGCAAGTGTTAAACTACCCCTACAAGGTAGCTGATGTGGAGGTTTCCTATAGTGCCACGAATGATATGTCTTAGGACATCATAATCCAGCGCTTCAATGAAATATATCATTTGGATACCCCGGTCAGCAAAGTTCTTCCAAAAATCTCAAGTATAAACTGGCCCTATGGGGAAGCTGATTGGAATTTTTTATATTGGCCCAAATAATATGTTTTGTGAAATAATTTTTCACCGTTTTCATGAAATTCATCAACCGGAAACCCTCGGATAACAAATTTTTTCCATAAATCGCAGGTATAAACTACCCTTATGAGGTGACTATTCGAATTTTTTATGGTGACAAAAAATATGTTTTGCGCAATCCACATTTCAGCGTGTCAATGGAATATCCCCCATCAGCAGAGTTATTAGAAAAATCACAAGAATAACTCCCTTAAATGGGGGTGGATTGAATTTCTCAATATGGTGGCAATTCGGCATTCCTTCAGAAATGTTTATTTTGCATTATGATGTTGTATTAAAATCGCTCATGAAATGACAATGAATAGAAAGTTTCGATTACATCCTGTATGAACTATTGCAATTGCTACTGTGGTCACGTAGAATTAGTCCAATAAACCTTAGGTGTAACATACTGAAATTTCGGTAAATTATGTCGATCCCTAGAAACCCCCTTATATCCGTGCTTAGTCTTTCATCCATACCTGAATATCTGATCAGAATTTTAGACGTCTCGGAACATTTACATGTGTAAATTCAATTACTGTTTCTTCTGTTTCAGTAAATGTATTTTCATCTAAAAATACGACTAGCATTTAGTACCGACATTTAAAAAAATGAGTACATATAATGTTAGCTATATCTTCATTCTATTGACCACAAAATTCTGTTGAAGCTTTGATGGTTTTTCATTTGTCAGAGCCTTATGGAAATCATGAGGTCCACTTTGAGATGATTCAACAATGATGTACGAAGAATCAGTTTTATTTCTGTTTGATCTCTCCATTCTTTATTGGAGGAGAACATATATCTGTGAAAAATCATGTTCAAGAACCTGTATTGTGAAATGCAAAAAAAACAACAGTTATATCCATATACCGGGTGCCCACGGAAGGTGGCTCGCCTCTATAACTTCTTTGTTTTCGGAGAAAATGGAATGAAATTTGACAAGTAACTCAACTTCATGCAAATTCCGGATTCACTGGAAGTGACATAGACTTTCGATTTTCAAATGGGACACCTGTTGTATTTTCAATTTTGTCTCCATATGACATTTAGAATACAACCATGTATCATTCGTTACTATTTGTAACCGTTTTTGGAACGAAGTTTCTTATCGCGCGTTGCGAAAGGGGGCTAGACGGAATAAATTAGGACCAAAAGTTGTAACGACACTTTTTGCTGTAGTTGTAAGCCATGCGGCGTGCGCGTGTTTCTCTGTCTGTCTCTCTCTCTCTCTCATAGAAAGCAAGCCAGTTATTTTCGTTTCGTCTTTCTATTTCGCATTGAACAGTGTGGTGTCGCGACGATAATTTTTGTTGAGTGTATACAGGTTTTTTGTACATTATAAATAATGAAAAATAATAACAATTATGAATCCTGACAGTGTTTCTGCACAAATTCCGGATATTGCTGATGGAGTTAGGTAAGTAGAGATTTTATACAGACAATAATAAATGCTTATGTATTTTCAGCAAGTACGCATTTTAACCTCTCTTTACTATTGTGCTAACCAAGTCATACGCGTTATAATCTCTTCATTATTGTGTGTTAAGCAAGTGTACGCGTCATAACTTCAATAAATTTAAAAGCAAATTATATTTTAATATTACAATATCAATGCGTATGTACTAAAATTGAGCCTACTGATTGAGTTTATATTACATTATATTTGTTAATGATGAAAAAAATATCATTATAACTTAAAAAAAAAATTTCATTACAATTCCTTCACTAATTAATCGAAAAGAACTTTGTTCCATCCGGGTGTCCCTTTTATTTTTTGTTTCGAAATAAATTTTCATTTTAGAGGGCTGTGTATACGTTCACATAACTAATTCAAGTCCTAAAATGTTTGCAGAAATACAACTTTACTGTTTTTGATCAAAATGTTTCAGCTATGTGACGTTTGAATTTAAAATTTGTATCACTATTTTTTTTCAAATGGCAACGTCGGGTTAGAAAAAAAGAAGCATTTTATTACGATTAATTTGATACCGCACTCTATTAGGTTTTAAGGAATATTTCGATAAAAAACTGAAAATATAACGTTAGAACTTTCGTTAAATGAAGAATCTTATTGAGATTAAAATAAGATTAAAAATCATCGAGTAGCCTGTGACCAACACAACTGGAACAAAATCATCAAATTGTTGCGGTAAAAATTGACGTGTCGACATATTATTTTACATATCTTCTACAAAGTTAATTAGGTAGTTATTGTGTACCCCATTGTTTGAAAATCATGGAAAATAACAATTTTATACCAGAACTGAAAAAGTTGATATGTTTTCAGTTTTTGGAGAGTGTAGGCAAAATTTAACCGATGCTGCACGTCTCTACGCACAGAGATATCCTGATCGGCGTCACCCGACCTAGCACTATTTTCCAAAACTGGTTAAGAAAATGCCAAATGAGCCTGATAATGATGGAAACGATTCGTTTGTTGTGAGTGAAGGAAGGTCTTCTGCAGCTAACATTTTGAAAAAATATAAATATCATTGATTTGTTGAAAATATAAACAGGATGTTCATAAAATCAGATGTGGAATCATCTGCGACTGGAAGATAAACTTTAGTCACTATCTTCCATCGTCAAGATAACCTCTTGTGGGGTATTCATTTGAAAAGGGCAACATTCTCAATTGAATATTGATAGAAAGATTTTTCTGTCAATTGAAAAATCCACGATTGAATGAAGTTTTTTTTTCGTGAATGTCTAACAGAGAACAACTACTTCCCTGGCTAAAGCCTCGCTGGACATTGAACTACATCTGATAGATATTCTGAAAAGGCCCTAACTCAAAAGATAAAATCTGAAATTGAAAATTTGCATTTTCATTCAGATAGTTATTTGATTTTCTATTCCAGTCTCAATTGAGAACTCATAAAGATGGATGAGGCAAAAAAGAATGTTTTCCAAAAGAGAGTTCTCACCAGAAATCATTGGTAACATTGACGCAGGAGAGACATCGCATTCACTAGGTCTTCAATACATTTTTGTCGATGAAAATCTATTTCACGCTTCCACGATCATCAGGAAGACCGGAAGAAATGGGATACACATTTCCAAGAAGCAATCTCACTTTGCAAAGATGGAAAAAGTTAGAATCATTTCTTTTGGAGAGACACTTTGAAATTAGTGTTTTCTGACATTGAAACCTGTCATGGGGTATGATAGATTGATTTGTTGAAAATATAAACAGGATGTTCATAAAATCAGATGTGGAATCATCTGCGACTGAAAGATAAACTTCAGTCACTATCTTCCATCGTCAAGATAACCTCTTGTGGGAAATTCATGTTGAAAAGGGAAACATTCTCAATTGAATATTGATAGAAAGATTTTTCTGTGAATTGAAAAATCCACGATAAAAATAAAGTTATTTTTTGTGAATGTCTAACAGAAAACAACTACTTTTCCGGCTGGAGCCACGCTGGACATTGAACTATATCTAATAGATATTCTGAAAAGACCCTAACTCAAAAGGAAAAATCTGAATTGAATATTTGCATTTGCATTCAGATAGTTATTCGATTTTCTATTCCAGTCTTGATTAAGAACTCATAAAGATGAATGAGGCAGAGAAGAATGTTTTCTAAAAGAGAGTACTCACCAGAAATCATTCGTAACATTGACGCAGGAGAGACATCGCATTCACTATGCATTCGCATTCATGATGGAAACGATTCGTTTGTTGTGAGTGAAGAAAAACAGATAGATGGTCTGGCATACGTTCAAGTAAATATTGATACGTCACTCAGGGAGATCTCAAGAGAATGTGACATTTTGAAGTCTTCTGCAGCTAACATTTTGAAGAAACATAAATATCATTCATTTGAATATTAACGGCACCAGCACCTGTACCAAAACGATAATGCAAGGAGACTCGAGTATTGCAAATGATTTTTTTTAAAATATTTGGAGGATGACACATTTCCATGTATGTATACTGACGAAAGCCGTTCCACTAATTTGGGACATTTCAACAGAAATAATAAGCAATATTGGTCTGATGCAAATTTAAACTTGATGGAGGAAGGACATTTCCAAGAACGGTTTGGTTTGAATTGTTGGGTTGGGATTTTAGGGGACAGAATTTTAGGCCCTTTTTTTACGGTGTCCTGACAGGGGCTAGATATCTGAGTTTCCTCACGCAGGAAATCGAGCATTTCTTGGACGAAGTTCCATTAATGAATCGAGTTGGATTATTTTATAAACAAGATGGTGCTTCACCACACAACCTGAGGGCAGTAACGGAATATCTGCATGAAACATACAACGAAAATTGACTTGGAAATATGGGTCCAGTTAGGTGGCCGGCGATGTTAAATAGAGTTGTTTTCAATTTATACCTTTATGTCTTCCTTTTTAATGAAATTTTCAGGTCACCCGACCTTACGACTGTACATTCTTTTATGGAATCTATTAAAAACGAGGTTTATGATGTACCTTTTGCCACACGACATGAATTAGAGGACAAAGTAAGGGCAGCTATTCATAGAATTACACCAGTTGGGAAACGTTGTAAGAGCACCAATAAGAAAAGTTCGCCTTTGTCAGCAACAAGATGGAGGGCACTTTGAACATCTGGAACCCTAACGATATGTAAATAGGTAGTTTCAATATAATTATTTCATTTTCAACAGGTGCTTCATTTTTGAAAAGTTCTAACGTTATGGTATTTTCAATTTTTAATCGGAAGTTTTCTTACAACCTATTAGAGTGCGGTATCAAATTAATCGTAATAAATTGTTTTTTTTTTCTAACCCGACGAGCCATGTTGCCATTTGGAAAAAAATAGTGATACAAATTTCAAAATCAAACGTCACATAGCTGAAACATTCTGATCGAAAGCAGTAAAGTTATATTTCTACAAACATTTCGGGACTGAAATAAGTTATTTGAATGTATCCATAGCACTCTAGAATAAAAATTTATGTCGAATAAAAAAAAGGTTACAAACAGTAACAAATGATACATGGTTGGTTTTTGAATGTCATATGGAGACAAAAAAACTGAAAATATACCAGGTGTCCCATTCAAAAATCGAAAGTTCATGTCACTTCCGAAGAATCTGGGATTTGCATAAAGTTGAGTTACTTGCCAAAAAGTTCAGTTTTATGCATTAAACAGATCATTCAAATTCCATTCCATTATCTCCGAAAACAAAAAAGTTATAGGGGAGAGCCACCTTCCGTGGACACGTGGTATACATGTGATGGAAATTCTGGTTTTATATATTTCTTTATTTCCTCAGCTGAAACTGATTCATATATTCAATTCATTTCCCTTATGCACTAAAACAATGCAGATGGTGCTGGTGCTGATGGGTAAGACAGAAAACAATCCAGATCTATTTCATTCTGTGAAAAAAGTGCACATAATCTAGCTAAAATGTCACGTTCAATATTTTTGATTGTTCAATGACTACCACTTGTGCTTTCTAGCAATTCAATATTCAAATCCATTGATATACAGCGAACGTTCAGTAATCAGTAATCGAAACTAAGGCAACCATGGGGATGCTAGTAACTAAGTAAATTAAAAAAAAAACGATATAATCTCTAATGAAGGTTGTCTAAGGATAGCCAATCAATCAAGCTCAACGATCCTCTACACTTTTACTTTGCACAACGAAATCTCAATTTCTATATAAATATTATTGATGTATGAATTCCACACCTGTCAGATTACATTCTGAGCAGGAAAACAGCAGTCACTATGACACGACTTGAATTTTATCACGGCAGATTCCCAGCCCATTTATATAAAATCGTTTTATAGCAAACACCTTATTGCACATCACATATTCTTAGCCTGCTTGAATCACACTCCAGAAGTTACACTCCTAGGTCTATTACAAATTCAGAATATTTTTTTTGCGTCAAATATAACGTATCGGCTTAATATGCAGAATAATGCTATATTCGACATTTTGGTAAAATTTTTACAAAATATCGGCCCAGATCTTTGCCTTCATACTGTTACGAAAGTCTGTGGCAAATGGAATATTCCAATGCCAAACCTACCTTGCACACACACATACATTATCATTGACGGATCTCATGAAATAATGAAAACTTTTTAAACAAAAAATTAAACCACGAAAAAATCAACTGAAAAGCACAAAATAAAATGAACCTTAGACTCAATGATAAATGAGCTCCTAAACTGATGTAACTAATTTTGAGTCGGCGCCAAACAAACAATTATCTATTATATTACTTCGAAGACGTGATCAAAATGCAGCCGTGCATCTTGCTGCCATCATTTTACGATTTACTCAATTCAATCGCTAGTTTGTTTGGCGCCGACTCAAAATTAGTTACTTACATCAGTTTAGGAGCACAATTGAATTTTTGTTAAAAAGTTTATATTTTCCAATTTTTTGTGGCTGAAATCTACTAATTACTACCTAATTAATTTTTTATTACTTCTAAAATACCTACCTACTTAGCTTACTTCAACTATTAACTGATAAATGATATGATTTTCCAACTATTTATTGTTATATAATAATAAATATTTTTGATAGTTCTGGTTAGTTGATTTCATCACTTTGTATATAATTCCATCCTCCATCAATAGAATGTAATTATTTTGACGGATGTAGGAGGCACTCTCAATGTCAACTACATATGTGTGCCAATGTTCCACAAGTGAAAAATAAATCATCCCCTATTTTTCCACCCATAGGGGTGGATCATTTGATTTCGAATTGGAATATGATCAACTATCTAATAAAAACAAGAATCATCCAAATCGGAAAACCCATTACAAAGTTATTCCTGATAGAATCGGTAAACGGACCAAAATTCAGAGGGTGAAAGATCAATATCCTTCATTTTGCTACCCTTAGCGATGGATTTTCTTGTTCAAATTCAAATGGGACCAACTTTGAAGTACATCCTGTCCAATGAAAAAAGAATAATCAAAAAGAACTGCTCTGTGAAAAGTTATGCGTGGTCATACATGAGCAAAATATACGCGTCGACTGGAGAACCTCCTCCTTTCTAATCGACCCGTATATTTTATGTTTTTCCATCATATTTTTTTTATATGATCACGCATAACTTCCACGCGTCCGATTTCGATAATTCATTTTTCAGTGGATAGGGTGTACTTCGAATTTGGTCCCATTTTTTGTTCTGGTTCCCACGAAAAGGGATATCCTGTAATGTTCAGAGAACATCGTGGGAACCTAGGAAAAGGTAGGAGTTGGTGTTCTTCTTAAATTTCTGAAGGTTGTATGCCTCGGGGAACACCTCTCTAGGCAATGAGTTCCAAAGCCTCGCTGTTCGTTGGATGAACGAGTCTTTGGAAAGTGATGTTCTGCAGGTCTCCAAAGTGACCACGAAGAGGTGTGATGACTGAACTTGACGGGTTAATTTCGAAGAGACTGCCAAAGCAGGAACGATTGTTGATATTTCAGAAGAGCATCGCCCATGAAAATATCTATAAAATAGAGACAAATCGCCAACTTTTCTACGGTGTTCCAGACAAGTGAGCGAGTTTGTAAGCGAGGCATCACCGACGAGACGAATTGCCCTTTTTTGGACAGAATCCAATAGCCTCAGGATATGTTTAGGTGCCGCACTCCAAATATGGGAACAGTATTCCAGGACAGGTCGGATCTGTGCCTTATAGATCATAAGCAGCTGACTGGGGGTGAAATAGCTCTTGGCACGAAACAAAAAACCAAGGTTTTGGGATGCACTTTTGGCAATGGACCTCACGTGATTTTCCCAGGAAAAGTTATTGCTGATAGTAATACCAAGCATCGATATGGATGACTTCAGTGGTATGGTTACTCCTGACAAAGTTATGTTAGGCACAGTGAGATCGGCTTTTCTAGAGAAAAGACGTGCTTGTGTTTTGTTTGCATTGAATTCTACCAAGTTATTAGATCCCCATTCGAGAATTGTTGCTAAGTCCATATTTATATTATTAACATTTCTTCCTCGTTCATTTCTGGTTTCACGGGCTGATATAGGGGCCCTGGAAAAAAAAGCGGTATGGAGGGTACTATCATCGGCAAAGCTGTGTACTGGACATGAAGTTGCTTTCAACAGGTCGTTGATGTGAAGTAGAAATAGTGTTGGTGCGAGAATGGATCCTTGCGGAACACCAGCATTTATGAGTAGAGTGTCAGATGAAACTCCATCGACCACTACATGGAGAGACCTGTTTGAGAGAGAACTAGCAAGCAGAGAACACAGCTGAGGGGGCAAGCCATAAGACGGAAGCTTGGCGAGGAGTCCCTGGTGCCAAACTCGATCGAACGCCTTGGAGATATCTAATGCCACAGCTAAAGTTTCTCCATACTTTTCAATAGATAGCTGCCATATATGTGAGACGTAAGCAAGCAGGTCACCAGTTGATCTCTGATGGCGGAAGCCATATTGCCTATCGTTGACAATTCCTGAGTCTTCCAGATATTTCATGAGCTCGATGTTGATGGCTTTTTCCATGACCTTTGAAATAATAGATAGCAGTGCGATAGGTCTGTAGTTGCTAGGTAGGGCCTTTTCGCCTTTTTTAGGGACTGGCTGTACTCTTGCAATTTTCCAATTGGACGGAAATACCCCCAAATTGTAAGAGTGGTTGAACAACTTGCAAAGAACAGGTGTTAGTTCGGGGCACATTTCTTGAGAACAATCGGCGGGATTCCGTCAGATCCACAGGCTTTGTTGGTGTTGAGACCCAGCAAAATCTTTCTGATAGTACGTTGGCGAAAGGTGATCTCGGGCATGTGACTGTCAATAGGTGTTATGTTCGGGGTTGTTTTCCCGATGAACCCAGAGTGGAATTTCCAGCAAATAGGTGCGCAAAGATATTGGCTTTTTCCTGGGCAGTCGTTGCTAGTATTCCATCTTCTTTGGTTAGAGGAGGAAATGAGCTGGAAGTGAAGTTTCTTCCCACAGCTTTGGCGAAAGACCAAAATGAACGGGATCCGTTAGGACATTCAACAAGTTTTGATCTTATTTTGGCATTGTGGGCGTCTTTCGAGCATTCTATTGTCTCTTTGCATATGCCTCTAGCCTCGACATATGCTGCTCTGGTCTCAGGGCCCGGATTTTTTAGCCATCGATGGTATGCTGCCTGTTTGGAAGCCACAGCTCTAGAGCAGTTTCTGTTAAACCAGGTCTTATCGGATGATGTTCTTCTTTCGGTATTCGGTATGTAAGTTTGCATCCCCAACATGATGATTTCAGAAATTGTTTCAGCACATCGTGTTGGATCTACTGAAGAGAAACAAACTCTCTTCCATGGAAACGCTGAGAAAAACATACGAAGACCTTCCCAGTCGGCCGAATTGTAATGCCACATGAGACGGGGTGGTATTGTGCAGCTCGCTGGTAAATGGAAAGAGCATGTTGTGGAGATGAGGGTGTGATCAGAGTTTCCAAGTGGGGCACAAACTTCTATTCTATACGGGTCAGGATTGGTGGTGAGGAAAAGATCTAGTGTATTGGCAGACTGGTTGTTGACATCAGGGATGCGGGTTGGTAGCTCGACCAGTTGTTCTAGACCATGAGTGATGGCGAAGGCCTCGGCTTGACGACCTGCATCATCTGTTTTGTTAAAAGATGAAATCCACCCCTGAGGGTAGCGAAACGAGGGATATTGATCACTCACCCTCTGAATTCTGGTCCGTTAACCGATTCTATCAGGCATAACTTTGTACTGGGTTCTTCCATTTGGATGATTATTTTCTCAATAAATAGGGTATACCTTCTATTTGGACTCCGAAGGAAATCAGCCACCCTTACGGGTGGAAAAATAGGGGATAATTGATTTTTCGCTAGTGGACATTGGCACACACATACGTAGTTGACAATGACAGATCGCTACTGACATTATTCTTGTTCCGTCAAAATCAGTATATTTTATGAGAGGATGGAATGATATACAAAGTAATGAAATAAACTAACCAGAACAACGAAAATAATTTATATTACAACAAATAATAAAAGTAGATAATCATATTATTTAACTGGTAATAGTTGAAGTAAGTATTTTGGAAGTAATCAAGAAAAAAGTAGGTAGTAATTGGTAGATTTTAGCCACAGAAAATTGAAAAATAAAAACTTTTTAACAAAAAATTAAACCGACGAAATACGGAACTGAAAAGTAAAGAATAAAAACTTTTCAACAAAAAATTAAACGGACGAAAAAATCAACTGAAAAGCAAAAAATTAAATAAACCTTCTTAGTCTGAATGATAATTGAGCTCCTAAACTAATGTTAGTAACTGATTTTGAGTCGGCGCCAAACAAACTAGAAATTGAATTGGGTGAAGCGTAAAATGATGGCAGCGAGATGCACGGCTGCGTTTTGATGACTTCTTCCATAGATAATGATCTTCGATAATTGTTTGTTTGGCGCCGACTCAAAATCAGTTACTCACATTAGTTTAGGAGCTGGATTATCATTAGGACTGAGAAGGATTATTTTATTTTATGCTATTCAGTTGATTTTTTCGTCGGTTTAATTTTTTGTTAAAAAGTTTTTCATTTGTGGTGGTACTGACTTACACAAAATTGCCATGTATCATATCCATAGTATATTAATATATCTGACTCTTGTACTATAATATCATGTAACTTGGTGGTGGAGTAGTGATAATCATCAGAAACAGATAATGATCTAAGTAGAAACCCCTTCTGAATATGTTTTTCCCACCCTGAAGGCTACTGATAACTCCGTTATTTTTCTACCGTTTGAACAATATTTGCCAAACGAATAGATCTGATGAGTCTTACTTCTACTCCTGGAATCATTAATTTTGCTCATATGTGAATTCATTTTCCTCTAATCCTGATTTTCAACAGACCATCCGTGGCGTTTTAGCACAGTTTTATAAGAAGTGGCATGATAAATGCAATATTATATGTGGAGTAACTGATGAAGAACTCGACAACATGACGAACGGAGATTTCACTGAAAATGAAAGGATTCAGGTATGTATTCCATAAGTTATAAATAATTACGGGTATTTAACGACTGTTAGATTCAATAAGATACAATCCCCAAAACTGGCCACCAATCACAATCAATTCAAATTCTGATACCCAATTCGATGGATCGATTATTCCTCAACACAGTGTTAGTTGAGAATAAAATCTGGACAAATTAATATATTCAATTTAACTGAATATTTCACCTTATTATTGCTCCTCTTTGATTTAGTTGAAAGAAAATTGGTTGAGATTATTTTTTGAACACCAAAAGCTCAAAAGAACTGTCACCATGAGACCTTCACATAACAATGATTGAATGAGCAGAAACGTGAGGTGATGAGTGAAACAGAGGGAATATGTATCGGCTCAGAAAATATTGCACACCGGGATGCATCCTTGTTGAATGATTTCAACTTCAAAATCATAATTTCAAATTCCACCATAACGAATCGAATGTCACAGGCAATTTTCGTTCGGGTAGTTGAGTAGTCTCATTTTCCTGCAATGCAGTTGCTCCTGCCCTCTCATTTCATTTTAGGATGAATTTAGATCTTTCTTTATACAGGGTGTTCCTTAAGTACGTGTAGAAAATTCAGGAACAGGAACATGTTGCCGACGTCAAAATGAGAAGAAAAGTTTCCATAAACATATCTCCGCAAATTATCCGTTTCTGAGATGGCGGGTGTCAAAGTTGAATTCTGATTTTAATTTTTTGTGAATACATTCCAAAGTTACTGTGATATTCGAGTGAAGTTTGGTATCTGAGAGTGTTTTTCAATGAAAAAATCAAATTTGATGTTAGTTTGTCTCTTTCGTGGGGGTGGCGCCACCTACATGTCTTCTCAGTCATTTGATATGTCATAACTTCCTTATACGTACCTGTATCACGTTTCCTAGTGGAAAAACCGATTTTCCTAACATTTTTTTGTGAAAAATATATTCCTGGTGGAGGTCGCTGCGAGAAACTGTTTTCGAATTATTGGGATTTGGAATAATCGATGCATTTGAATTATTTTCGTGGTACTCGTGAATCGCTTCTAGATAGTAAATATCAGAAAAGATACGCCAATGCATTTCTCTCCTTCCATTCACTTGAATGTTTTTGTTAAATAGTTTTTTTGGACTCTTCGGGTTAAATAAATAAAATTATGTCATTTCAAAACGTTCTTGTGACAGTGAAGTTGTTTTCTGTATTTGTATTCCAATCATTTTCAAATGGCAGCATAAACGAATAGTGAAATAACCGATGGCAATTGCTATGAGGCTAGACCTGTTTATGATGAAAGATTTCCCCATCATTGAGCGCCGAATCACCAGACATTCAGAAACCTGGCGCAACATCTGAACGTACGTATATCACAAATTAGTTTGGTTAATTTTCAAACGAAATGAGTGTCCAAGCATTGTTGCCCCGAGATTTTCTTCCCCGTGTAACATTTTGCCAATGGACACAGCAGAAAATTGAACAAAATCCTCAGTTTACTGCAGATATATTATTCACTGATGAGGTGCATTTTTCAAAGTACGCCATATTGAACTTTTGTAATAATCATGTGTGGTGTGACGAAAACTCTCACTCAATTATTCAGTCCCGGTTTCAAAATCAGTTTTCATTGAATGTGTGGATTGGTATTGTTGGGGATTATTCTATTAATCCCCACTTTTTTCCAGGGACACTTGATGGAAATTCTTATCATGATTTCCTTGGAAATGTTTTGCCTGAATTATTCGAAGATATTCTACTTCAACTGAGACAAAGCATATGGTTTATGCATGATGGAGGTGCGCCTGCGCATTTTACTATAATAGTTCATGAATTTCCACATCAGCGATTTAGAAACAGATGGATTGGTCGAGGCTCTGAAGTTCCAAATCAATTCTGACCCCCGAGGTCCCCGGATTTATATCCAATCGATTTTTTTTGTGGGTTCACTTGAAGGCCCCAGTTTATACGGTGCCAATAGGAACCATAGAACAATTTCATCAACGAATCATTGGTGGATATGACGCTATCCGAAATACACCAGGTATAATGGAATGTGTACGTGGGTCCATGAGCCGATGCTTGCATAATGGTGCAAGGTAGCCATTTTGAACAAATACTCCAACTTTTACTCTTGACTAACTGTTTTGAAGTATTAAATTGGTCTTAATTACTATTATGATTATTGTTATCAAATTGTAATAACACCCGAATCCTATTTCAAACTGATATTGAGGAAAAATTATTTTTTAAACTGAATTAATTTTTGAATTTGAAATGCTTGTCATTCAAAATCACTTGCATCGATTATTTTGAATCCCAATAACTCGAAAACAGTTGCTCGCAGCGACCTCTACCAGGAATATATTTTTCACACAAAAATGTTAGGAAAATCGATTTTTCTACTAGAAAACGTGATACAGGTACGTATAAAAAAGTTATGAGCTTTCAAGTTACTGAAAAGACATGTAGGTGGCGCCACTCTCACGAAAGAGACAACTAACACCAAACTTCAATCAAATATCACAATTATTTTGAAATGTATTCTCAAAAAATAATGATGAGAATTCAACTTTGACACCCTGGATCTCAGAAACGAATAACTTGGGAACATAAGTTTATAGGAACTTTACTTCTTATTTTGACATCAACAACATGCTTCTTAATTTTCTACACTTACTAAAGAAACACAATGTATATTAAAATATTTCGAAGGTAGATACAATTTTGCATTGACATTCCGTTATAGCGTGGAACTACTCAAATCCTTTGCCCCAATATTTCCAGTGACCTCCGATGTATTTTACTCGATAAGTATACAGATCCGGGTGTCACAGTTGTCTCAACCCGCTTCTTCCAGACCATTCATTTCACCATTTCACCAAAAAAATAGAACCAAGGTTTGGAATTCTTAATATCATGTACAATCTTGAAAACAATGGTAAAATAATGTTAGGAGAACATATGAGTCAAAATAGTCATAAATCACCAGTGATTGACCAGCAAGAACTAATACTTGACCACAGTTTTACCAAGTGGTTGACCACTTGATAAAATCAGATAAGAAAAGTTTCTGAGCAAAACTGTTGAGTTATTGATTTTAAAAACAAGTTTTGATTCTCAAATAGAATCTTATAAAAGAATGATTTTTGAACTCAAACTTCTTTCAAATATACTAGTTTTTTAACGAGTTGAAACTTCTTCAAACGGGTATGGACTACAATTTCCTTCAATTTCCGTATCATTTTTATATTCCTTCACTTCAGTATCAATGTTGAATTTTTGTTTTGTAGTTTCATTGTTATTTTCTTGGTTTCAGTATTATTCAATTTTTCTTCTTATATCAGTGATTCTTCTGCTGACTCAGTCTCAATGTCAAATTTTAGTTTTTCAGTTTCATTGTTATTTTCTTGCGTTTCAGTATTACTCTCAGTTTTCTCTTCCAACAGTTTCATTATTATTAAAGTTTCATTTTCCAATTTTATATCAGTGTGTTCTCCATTACTTTGTTCTTCTTGGTATCATTATGTAATTCTTCTGCAGACTCATCGCCGCCTCATTTCTTCATCTCTGCTTTCTCAAACGATTTTCCTCTTTTCTTGGAAATATAGAAATGTTGATTGGCTTGATTCGTTCTATTTCGCCCTGATCTCCCAAAGTTCGCGGAGCATCGTGCATACATTTTTTGAAATCTACTGCCTCGACTTCAAAATATATTTTTCAAACTTTTTTTTCTGAAAGACCAATAGTTGACCACTACAAAACTATGATCAATTACTAGATCCGCTCCGAAACAACGATAATTTTTTAACAAAAACAAATATTTCACTCATACCCAAAGCTATGGAACAGACAACGACGCACAACCGTTAATTCCCTTGAAACACCAGTAGTTGACCAAAGTGGCCAATAACTGGAGCTTCAATAAATATTTTGTTCTAGTAGTTGAGCACATGAATTAAAATAGTTAAAACACACATTCCAATAATGAATACAATGGGAATACACAACTATATTCATATAGCAACTAGTACATCAAATATGTTTTCAATGAAACTATCAACAAGAACGGATGATTTAAAATTACTAAAAATTGTCTTTTACCATGCTCATTGCCACATCACCAGTTTTCTACCAGTGAAAGACGAAAAATGTGCAAGCATGACAGTGACCAACTTATCGAGAAATTCATTTGGCTTAATTGTGACATCTACTGGACCTAAGTCCCATTCAATTTTCGAAAACATAAGCAACCAACAAAATAATAAAGTATCTTTATTTCTGCGCTTCAATAGAAAAATGGTCAATTTTCGGGTGCTGGTCAACCACCGGTGCCACAAGCCTAATGGAAATTTTTGTTTTTATTCCAAACAACTCTTACCTGTGTTTTGTATACTCGATCACGTTGATAACCGTCGATCATACTATTATCACATCTAGTTTGGTAGATCATCTCGTGAGAAATAAAGAACAGAGAGTTGATGAATGATGTTTATGGGTTCCATGGATCACAACATAAATTATAGACCAATTCTTTTCATTTCAGCGGTATGTTGTCTGCCTATGGCTCCAAACAGATGTGGTGAGTACTGTGTATATCAGTAACGAAAACCAGGAAAATAGAGATTCCTTCATACGAATAATAATTTAGTTAAACTTGTTGTTGAAAATAACAGATTTTTGTGAAGAAACGCCATATCGAAGAAAGTCATTGTTTGAAATACACACTTTGGTTATCACCGGAAACTCGTTATCTTTCTCACAAAACTCAACATGAATGCGATTACGAAGTGTATTCCGAGTTGATTCCGTTGTGCTCGATATTTCCTTGTTTTCATTCATGAAGGATCAAAAATGTTATGGATTTCTCTAAATTTCGGATGAATAATTTTTCAGTTGTCTTCCACTGAAGTTCAAATCGATGAGGACAGGTTAGCCTACTTCTTCACAGATAATGGTGCAACTGAGATTATTCGAGATTGTTTCAGAAAGATTAGGGCATCCAGTAAGTATTCAAGTTACTTTATATCGGCAAAATTATGTAGTGAATTCACCTGAAATTGAATAATATAATATACTCTATTAATTCCTATGGTACGAATAATTTACTTCCAACAAATATTTATTGGTTGATTTCATCGACTGCTATCAGTAAAATAAGAATCACCATAACACCAGTTTACAAAATTTTGTGGTTGATAATGGTCACTAATGACGGTAATTTAATACACGCTTCATTAGCTTCACCAGTATGTATGTAGCTAATGGAATCTTTGGAATTAATTTTCATCTGCTTCGAGTCGTCTGAATTGATTGAAATTTTGCATACGTGTTAAGAACCGATGACAATACAAAAAAAAACTTGTTTTTCTGGACAAATTCTATTGTCAATGCGTTTGCAAATCACTTCAGCAGTGTTCATGTTTCCGATACGAATTCTCTGAATGTTAGAACTTCAGAATATACCATGAGTTCAAATATTACTCTGCATGTCACGGATATTTCTGGAAACCTAATTTTTGCAGCAGCGAATAAGTTGAAGAAGAAATTGACATGCGGACCAGATAATATTCCCGTTACACTAGGTAAATCCCACTCGAAGGTCTTTTGCCGACCTCTCCTATCAATTAACAATCTTATTCTGAGAACTGAAACACTCCCTGATATCTGGAAAATATCCCGTATTCGTCCTGTATTCAAATATGGAAAATTTGTAGACATTCGTAACTATACACCTTCAGCGCTAATATCAGTATTCTCAGAACTCTTCGAAATTATTCTTTTTCATCTCATTTACTCTCATGTTGGTAACTCCTTGTCAGAGTTCCAGCATGGCTCCATACACTTCCACCCAGTTTATCCCAAATTCACTCGACAATCGTCATCAAGTGGATGTTGTATATACTGATTTCAGCAAAGCCTTCGACAAAGTTTCACTCAATCAACTTTTACAGAAATTATGAAATTTCGGTATACCGACTAACATCCAATTATCGGGCATAATACCATAAGTGCTTTGAAAATTACCGATAATTCTGAAAAAAAATATTTTTTTCGTTGTCTCGAAGCATTTTTTGAAACAACGAAAAAAATAACCGAATGCAGTTGTTAAAAAGAACACGATTTTTCTCAGAATTATTTGGCTTGTTTTCAAAGCACGAATGGTATTTTGTAGAAAATTTCAAGAATACAAAAAGATTCATATTATTTATTGTTATAGTTGATACTACAATTATTGTTAGTATTATTGTCACTGCAGTTGAATTGTCACCTAGCGCGCTGAATTACAGCGATAATCCAGTAGGTGGATTACAGCGATAATTCCACACCTCTTATAGACATTTTAACACATGACTGAAATTTTCATTGAAATCCTACCTAAATTTTTGAAATCTATTTGTCGATTATGAATGTGTGCAGTCATTCAACTTTATAGCTCATTCAGGAGTACCTCAAGGATCTAATCTGGAGCCTATTTTGTTTTATTTTCCATCAATGATATTTGCACTTCAATCAAGTCAGGCAAACTTCTTTTTGCAAATGATATGTAAATCTTCTCAGAAATCCGGAATATTGAAAAGTGTTTCCGTTTACAAGACGATCTGGATAATTTTTTTGAATGGTGTACTGAAAATAAGTTTTCTTCAAATGTTGAGAAATGCAAAATCATGAGCTATTATAGAGAAGTATCTACCTTTCATTTAATTATGAGATTGATAATGGTAATCTACATCTGGTGAGCGATTGCAAGGATGTGGGTGTCACATCTGATAGCAAATTAATATTAATCTGTCCGTTGAAAAAGTCATATCAAATGCCAACAGAGCTTTGGGATTTCTCATAAGTAATTGTGAAGAGTTCAAAAATATCAAATCAATTGAATCCATTTATTAATGCATAGAACGTAGGAAGTTGGAATACTGCAGTGCAGTTTGGAACCCAAGTCAACTCAAACATATATCAGCTCTAGAAACAGTTCAAAAAAAAATCCTGAAATGATTGTTTCTCAAGAAATACAAGATCTATCCTGAACGACACCACTGTTACGATTCACTCCCAGAAGAGTTTGAATTTGTGGGCTTACACTAAATTTAAATGTACCTCGTATCCCGTCTAGGTCTAATCTTATTTTTTGAATCGATGCGTCAAATTCACATCACTTCAATAGTCCCATATCATCTATGTGTAGAAGTGTAGATAATGTTACGGCAGTGGATGTATTTTTTTTTTCAAATTTGAAACATTTAAAAAAACACTGTACACTTTTATACCAAATTTGCTCTATGTATTTTCCATTTTTTCTTTTTCATTTGATTTTATTACCCATTTTTTCCTCGCCTTTTTTTTTCTACTGATCTGATCCCTCCCACTTACTACTAAAATTGTTATCATTATATACTCCTGTAATTGGGCTCTGGCCTGTTGGGTGTATTATGTCTGAATAAATAAATGAATAAATACAATAATAACATATTTATGACCTGGTATTCTCAGTTCGTCAGAAAATAATAATTAACATTTCAATGATATGGCGAATGCGCAGATTCACCAAAATGCAGCATGAATCTCATTCACCATAATTTCGAAAAATCTTTCATTCCAGAGGTGCGTTCGATTATAGACTCCTAGAGTAGAGTAAAGTATTTGAAGGTTTCTTAAATTTACTCTGGAGTTGAGTACTATTCATGTATTATTCGAACGGTGCAGAATTTATTTTGGAGTTGTTTACAAAGTCCGAGTGACAGAAGGTTCTGATATCGGAAATTAGGTTATGTTATTGTTTGTTGAAAAAACCAAAAATGGCAAGAACAATGAAAGTTGATGAAAACCGGAGAAAAACATTGTTGACAATAGCCGATAACTTTTCTAGAATCTTGTCCGCCAATTGTAAATAAAATGTTAGTATTTATAGTAGGGAATGACAATGGTAGATTCGAAGGTCATATGATGGTTTCGAAGCAGCTTCATTAAAAATAGGTCCTAGGTTAAGAATTCGAGTGGGACGTATGAACCATAGAATTGTAATTATAATATACTGACTATTATAATTACAATTCTATGGTATGAACTTGGTAGACCATATGTTTCTCCAAGATTACAACTATTATCAGTGAACAGTATTAAACACATACACATAAATAATCTCGAAATTGGGTTGGATGTGAGAGTGTGCATAAGCATGAAGAGATTTTCCGTCCCCCAGAGTTGTGTCAATTTTGTGGAGTTAAATAAACCCAGCTATTTTGTAGAGTTACGAGAGTTAACTCAGTAGCGAATACTCTGGTATTTTCGAACGACAGTCTTATAGTAAAATATACCTAACTTTACGATTTTCGAACGCTATTTAGTAAATTATACCAGATGGAGTTGATAATCGAACGCACCTCTGGTGAAAGAAAAAATTGAATAGTTTTTCTCCCGCATTTTTTTCAGTCTTCTGTATCAACATGGAGTAAAAAGTAAAAAATAAATATGTTAGGTTCTCACGTCCAGAGGATTAATTATCGTAGTTTTTTTCTCACGAGCAGTCGGACAGTTTGAAAAAAACAACACTCTTGATCTACAATTTTATTGCCGACGTTTCGGCAAGGAATCTCGCCTCCTTCAGGGCAACACCAAATTTAACGAATATAATAAAAAAAATTAAACAATTAAATAAACAGTTTTCGTTGATGTACCGATACATGAATATATGGTGATAAGATAGCTTCAGTCAACAGTAGGTTGGATAGAACCAAAAAAAGGAGGAGTTTATTTCCCACAGCACATCATAAATTTTTTATTTTTATTGTTTTTATTTTAATATGTGAAGTTACTCCAACAATTACCATACACTGATGAGTTTACTTCCTTCAAAGGTAAAGTAAATGATGTAGTCAAAAAAATTTCCTGAAAATCTCCAAATTTTTTTTTCATTCGTTGAAATATGGGTATTGTTGGTATTCGAAAACATTTGACCATGGCACGATGTATTATACCTCAGAGCGTATGTGTTCTGAACGTTATTAATCCCATGTAGGCTGATTGATGGTATGGCCGAAGTTCTTATCTCGAGTATCAGGTGATATGTTTTTTGTTTCTTTGTGTAAAGCCGCATTCACGTTACCTTGAGCTAGATTTGTGCGCAGCAAAGATATTCTTGTGAATACCGTTTAAATTGTTACAGTATTTTTTTAATTTCACGCAATTGTTATTATTGTTAATGAGTGCCACTTCCAGGAACAATATGATGGTGAAAAATGAAATTATAGTTTAAAAATAGTTATTTATGTTTCAAGGGCGTAAAATAGGCTTTCATGGACCGCAGCGTGTAAGTAATAGCCCGAGCGATAGCGAGGGCTATTAACACGCCTAGGTCCATAAAAGCAAATTACGCCCGAAATACATACAAAATTTTATGCACGACCGGTATGTCATGTAGATAGGTACCTCTTTATATCTAGAACATGATAAAAATACATCGGGGCTGCCGTGAGGATGTATATTCATATCATGTCGGAAACAGAATAATTCAAGGAGTGATGGAATGAATGTTACCATGGCAACTCAGTCAATTTTTCGAAATAAGATTATATAGGCTAGTAGCCATATTTGCTGTCAAATTCTGTAATCACAGATAATTTATTACTGATTTTGAAATGGATTCAAGCGACGAAGAAAGTGTGAATTGTACTCCACCAGAAATAAGTAAAGCAGCTGAGGATGCGAAATTGAGTTCATTGCCAAGTAAATCCAAAAAAATATACGACAAGGTGTATGAAGAATTCGTGAGGTGGTGCAACGGAAAAAATGTAAAAAATAAGAAATACACAGAGACTGTACTTCTTGCCTATTTTCTGGAAGAATCTAAATATTGTTAGCCCTCTACCATGTGGTCATACTATTCCATGCTGAAAGCTACTTCAAATGTGAATGATAATATAGATATCAGTAGATACGCAAGATTGATAGCTTTTTTGAAACGAAAATTTGATGGTTATGAACCAAAGAAATCGAAGATTCTAAGCAGAGAAGAAATCGAGTTATTTTTGAGGAAAGCACCAGACGATTCGTATCTTATGATGAAAGTAAGTTCTAATTCCATGTTTTCTCAATGTTCAGTACGTTAATCTGAGAGTTTTTTGTAGGTAGCACTGGTTTTTGGTATTTGTGGATCATGTCGCCGCGAAGAATTGGCAAATATCACAGTCGACGACATTCAAGATTTCGAGACATTCTTACTCATAAGTATACGAGAAACCAAAACGAAGATAGATCGAGTATTCACTGTAATCGATGAAGAACAGAAATCGCCAAGTTATTTGGATATTTACAGAAAATATTCTTCTTTGCGAGATCAGAATGATCAAAAGCGGTATTTTCTATATAATAAAAATGGCAAGTGTACGAGACAGGTTATCGGAAAAAATACATTCGGTCAAATAGCATTCAGAATAGCCACTTACCTAGGTATTTCTAATGCGAAAGAATGAACTGGTCACTGCTTCAGAAGTTCCTCAGCAACTTTGTTAGCAAATGCAGGCGAGGATATAATCAACATTAAAGACATGCTGGGTGGAAGTCGACGACTGTTGCGAAACGTTATATTGAAAATTCAATTGCAAATGAGCTGAAGATTGCTAAGAAAATTGTAGAAAATGATGAGCATTCTACTAGGCATTGCAGACAATCTGAAAATATTGCTCACTACTCTGAAACACCAGCTAATAACATGCATTCTCTTCAGACTTCTAGTAATGAGGAATCAGTTGAAATCAATAACTATCTGCAGCAACAGAAAACAACAAATCCAAATATTTCCATTAATAACTGTTCAATTGTATTAGGTTAAAATTCATTCTCAAAATCAATTCATGTTCATTGTTTTCGTTATATTTTTGTTAATAATGTTTTGGGTTTGATTATATGATTCATCGGAAAATAGATTTCTATCGATATGAGATTGAAATTCACTTCAGCGCCTGTTCAACAATTTTATCGCCCGCCGGGCGATAAAGTAGTCCGCGGGCGCTGAAGTGCTACTTTACGCCTGCCAACCGGGCGCTTAAGTGCTACTTTACGCCCGGTCGTACATAAAACTTAGGAAAACACGCTTATGTAGCAATGAGGACTGAAAAGTTGAAAATAATAAGAATGAAGTTATTAATAAAAAAAGTTTATCTTTCCTTTCATGTAAAGAAGCATGGGGTGCTCTCCACTAACTTTTCATAGTGTAACGAACCTAGGCCGGACCTGTCGCCTCGCGCGTTGCCGTCGACAGCGATGAGGTCATCCCCGGAGATGTTCGAGAACAGTCCAGTCGCTCTGCCGTGGAGAGCAACGGTCGATATTGGAAACAATTGGAACATGCCGGTCGCCAACTACCCGAATTCGAAACATCGAGAATGCTGTATCGGAGATAAATAGGCAACCCTCAAGTGGAGTCGGACAGTCTGAACGAGCCCATACGATCGAGCTATACAGTGGCGTAGTAATATAAATTAAGTTGTAGATTAAGTGTGAAATAAATTATTAAAACCAAGTTAAGTTTATTTACGTTACAATTGGTGTCGGAAGTGAGATTTTGAAAATAAACAAGTGATCGTGGAGTGGATAGTCAGAAAAATAAATTGATAGACCTTTTTGTACGCCCAAAATAGACAGTGGCCCGGTTTTCGCGAAGTGGACAATTGTGCGTGAGAATATAAACTGATACACTGTTCGCGTGAAACAGAAAATAGACAGTGGCCCGGTTTTCGCGAAGTGGACAATTGTGCGTGGGAATATAAACTGATACACTCTTCGCGTGAAACAGACAATAGACTGGTGGCCCGTGGAGAATAATTCGCGAAGTGAATTTTTAACAAACTGATAAACTTTTCGTGTGAAACAGACTGATACCTCGTCAAAGACAAAATGTGTTCAAGAAAAGTGCGCCTTGCGGATTTGAAGGTAGCGGAATTGAAACAGGAATTGGAGGAAAGGGAACTGGAAACAACGGGTAAAAAGCAAGTACTCCAGGAAAGACTTGCAGGAGGACTTATACAAGAAGGTGAGGACCCCGAAACATCATTATTCGAAGTTCCCGGAGGTGATTTAAGTTTGGTAATGAATAAACTCGAAGAAATTACTGAATCCGTGGAAGAAGAACTGCAACAAAATTCCAGAAATCTGGAAGAGAAGCTTCAGGAAAATTCTATAAATCTGGAAGAGAAGCTTTCTAGAAATCTGGAAGAGAAGCTTCAAGAAAATTCAAGAAGCCTGGAAGATAAGCTCCTCGAAAACACAGAAGGCCTAAAAAAAAGAACTCTGTGGTGTGGCGAATCGTCTAGAAAAAAGAATAGGAATCGTCGAGGCAGAGATGGACAAGATGAAGGAAATAATCAGCGATGAAATCAAAGACGGAATCGAGGCAGAAACGATCAGTAAGCTGGAAAAACGAATTGATAGTGCGCCCTCCACAGAGATGGTTAACAAAAATGCAATGCTGGACTTGAGTTTGAACTTGGATAAGTTCAAGAGGGTATACAAGATGTCAAGGTCATTTCTGAAATAGGGAAGCTTTCCATGAAGCCGCCTCAATTCGACGGAAAAACTCCATGGGAAAATTACCGCCGACAGTTTGAAGCAGCGGCCAAAGCAAATGGATGGAATGCAGGGGAAAGAGCTGTAGCACTAACACTTGCATTACGTGGAGAAGCGACGAATATTCTACAAACTCTTACCGCCCAAGAACAGGAGGACTATGATCAGCTGATTAAACATCTAGAATTACGATATGGGCAGGCGCATTTGGAACACGTATACCACTCCCAACTGAAAAATCGCTGCCAGAAATCGGGCGAATCCTTACAAGAATTCGAAGCTGACATTGCACGCTTGGTTCGTCTCGCATATCCAGCCACACCGGAAAATGTAATGGAGCGATTAGCGGTTCAGGCATTCTTGGATGGACTCCGTGACCAAGAAACCAGACAAGCGTTGACACTAGCTCGTCCAACACATCTCGTAGACGCACTGGCACGCGCTTTGGAATTCGAGGCAGCGAAACAATCTTGCAAAAGCCAGAGTAAAGTCCGAATGATTGAGGAAGACTCACAGGAGCCTGCTAATTTGGAAGCTGCCATAAGGAAAGTGATTAAGGAAGTGTTCCCTGAGAAAAGACAGATAAGATGCTGGAATTGTGGCAAAATTGGACATGTGCGTAGCAAATGTCCAACATTCAAAACACGACTCCGATGCAGGAAAACTAAAGAAGGTCGACGAGAAGGGCAATCGTCTGCCTGTGTCCAGCAAGCCCCGGTTAACAACGCATATGTCGCTATCCTGCAACGACAGAACAGAGGTGTTTTCGTAGACGGTCTCATCAATAACGAGCCTTGCACCATACTGCTAGATACAGGTGCGACTAGGACAATTCTCGGGCCTTCCTTTGCCAGAACACCGGAACGAATTGAACCGACAACTTGGAAGCTACGCACAGCAACAGGGGAGCCAGCTACTGTATATGGCGAGCTACCGATTGAAATAATTTTGGGCAGCACTAAAGTGAAACATCAGGCACTTCTAGCGGACGTCGAAGACGATGCAATCATCGGAATGGACATCATGAATTCCAGAGGGTTTGAATTGGATTTCAAAGACGGCGTCAATGTCAATGGAGAAGAGCTGGTACTTCATGGGAGAAGTGAAGAGTTGATCCGTGTGCTGTTGGCTGAAGATGTAAGCGTACCTGAGAGGGCTGAAACCATCCTGGAGGCTCGCCTGGACGGGAGTGCGAGCAGTGGAGACGTGATGATGTTCGAGCCCAAACTTCATGATGAGAAAATTGGACGAGGGATTGCCCTAGGGAAAACCCTGTTACGTGCTGAAAAATTTGTACCGGTAAGGGTCATGAATGTCAATTACTTTCCAGTGACCTTAAAGAAAGGAACAATTTTAGGGCACTGCTCGTCAGTTTCATCTGTGATCCGGGGCGTACGAGGTACGATTAGCCAACCCAACAACTTGCCCACAGAACTAGAAAAATTAGTTGCTATCCCTTCCAAAGACATAAAACCAGCTCAACAGCCCAAACTAAGAGATTTAGTCAAAAAGTACCAAGACATCTTCGATACCGGACAAGGAAAAGGGGGTCGAACTAATGTGGTCCAGCACAAGATTGATACTGGGGGTGCCCGACCGATCCGGCAATCAGCAAGAAGACTTCCTCTTGCCAAGAAGGAAGAGGCTGACAAAATAGTCAGCGATATGGGAAAAGAAGGAGTTATCGAACCATCTGACAGTCCCTGGTCCTCTCCAGTCGTACTGGTGAAGAAAAAGGATGGATCGACACGCTTTTGTGTAGACTATCGCCAACTTAATAATGTCACGAAGAAGGACAGTTACCCTCTCCCGAGAATAGATGACACCCTAGACACGTTGGCTGGTTCCACGATTTTCTCGACCCTTGATCTGAAGAGTGGATACTGGCTAGTGAAACTGGCTCAGGAAGATCGAGAAAAGACTGCTTTTACCATCGGCTCAGGATTGTGGCAGTTCACCGTTATGCCATTCGGGCTCTGTAATGCTCCCGCCACATTCGAAAGATTGATGGAAACAGTACTGAAGGGACTCTCATGGAACACGTGTCTAGTGTATCTCGACGACATAATTGTGGTCGGCAGATCGTTTGAGGACCACGTGAAAAACTTGGAGGAAGTATTCCTGCGACTGAGGAACTCCGGATTGAAGCTGAGCCCTAAGAAATGCCATCTGTTCCAAAAAGAAGTACGATACCTCGGCCACGTTGTCTCTGGAGAAGGAGTAGCAGTGGATGAACAGAAGATCGAAGCTGGCCCATCCCAAAAGACATTCACCAACTTCGAAGTTTCCTTGGTTTATGCACATACTATCGCCGATATGTGCTGGGATTCGCCAACATCGCTAAACCACTGACCAAGCTCACGGAAGGCCAAACAAAGTTCCAGTGGTCCGAAGAATGTCAAGACTCATTCAGGAAGCTGAAAGGAGCTTTGATCAACGCACCTATACTGAGCTATCCCCCACCCAAAGGGAAATTCATTTTGGATACGGACGCCAGCAACGTGGGACTTGGAGCTGTCCTATCTCAGATCCAGGAGGGACAGGAGAAGGTCATTGGTTATTTTAGCAAGACGCTTAGCAAACCAGAGCGCAATTACTGTGTCACCAGGCGAGAGCTGTTAGCTGTTGTAAAGGGAGTGGAACACTTCTACAAGTACGTGTATGGAAGAAGATTCCTGTTGAGAACTGACCATGCAGCTCTCAAATGGCTCTTACAGTTCAAAAATCCTGAGGGTAAAGTAGCACGTTGGATCGAGAGACTCCAAGAATTCGATTTCGAGATCGAACATCGAGCCGGAACTAGCCATAAGAATGCAGATGCCTTGTCGCGAAGACCATGTCAGATGATTGCTCACATTGCCGACGAGCAGAAGAGAAAGAAGCAACACTTTGTAGAACCGCGGCAATGGATGACAACTGGAATGACAGCAAGATCCAGAAAGACCAGAGAGAGACCCGACCTTGGCTTAGTCGTCAGCTGGAAAAAGGGCAATCGAAGACCATCATGGCAGGAAGTCGCAGGTTACTCGCCGGCTGTTAAGTCCTATTGGGCACAATGGAACTCTCTTATTCTGGACAATGAGATCCTGAAACGTGTGTTGGAGGCCGATATTGGTGGGGAAGACAGACGCCAAATAATTGTTCCCAGGAACAGAAGAGAGGAAGTGCTGCGGAAATCCATGATGGAGTCGCCGGAGGACATCTGGGAGTGACGAAGACCCTGCAGAAAGTGAGGCAACGGTTTTACTGGGCCAATTGTCAAGCTGACGTCCAGGACTGGTGCAGGAAGTGCGCTGTATGCGCTGCTAGCAATGGACCTCGAATACGACCCAAGGCCCCGATGCGTCAGTACAACGTAGGCAGCCCGTTCGAGAGAATCGCCATTCACATCGCCGGCCCGTTTCCCGTATCCAACCACGGGAATAAATACATCCTTGTGGCAATGGACTACTTCAGTAAGTGGGCGGAAGCCTATGCCCTGCCCAACCAGGAAGCCATCACCGTCGCCGACGTCTTGGTGAAAGAGTGGATATGTCGATTCGGTATTCCAATGGAGCTGCACTCGGATCAAGGCAGAAATTTCGAATCCAACCTTTTCCAAGAAATATGTCTACTGCTGAACATCCGCAAGACAAGAACCACGGCCCTACATCCGCAGTCCGATGGAATGGTGGAACGGATGAACAGGACGATCAACCGCCACTTGTCCAAGGTTGTCTCTGACCATCAAAGAGACTGGGACCAGTATCTTCATTTGTTCCTGATGGCCTATCGATCCGCAGTACACGAGTCAACTGGTCAAACTCCTGCTAGTATTAAAATGGGCCGAGAACTGCGACTGCCTTGTGACCTGAAGTTTGGGATACCGCCAGGACAAGACACTGCGGGAGAGGACTACTTCAGCAAACTTCGGCAGAGAATGGACGACATCCACGAACGAGTCCGGTTGAACATCCAGATTGCCAGCGATAAAATGAAGAAGACCTATGAAGGCCTTTAACCAGGGGCGAAGAAGCCCGTAAATGGATTTAAGGTTGATGACCTGGTTTGGCTGTACAACCCCAAACGTCGTCGTGGACTATCACCAAAGTTGCGGAACTCGTGGGAAGGCCCGTATAAAATCGTGAAAAGGATAAACGACCTTGTGTACCGAATCCATAAGCCACCCCGAGGGAAACCAAGGGTCGTCCATTTCAACAGGTTGGCCCCTTACGCTGGAAACCATGACCAAGTTCGCACCCTCAAGCCACCGGAGGATGATATGACGTTCGAGAAGTTTATGTCCTTGCATTCAAACGGGCAGAAAGTTTCACATGGAGTCACTAGAGAGGAGTCACGAGACCTTTTCGAGGTGCCTGCTGACTACGCACTAGCGCACTGTGTGGCAGAAGATCTTCGAATGTCCAGGGGCATCGCCGTAGTGTTCTCCAAGAAATTTGGTCAACTCCAAACACTGCGGGGGCAGAATCCAGAAGTTGGTGGGTTGCTACAGTTGAAGAAAGGCCAGAGAAACATCTACTACCTAGTTACCAAGAGGCATTCCCAAGATAAACCGTCCTATGAAGATGTCTGGAAGAGTCTCACCAAACTGAGAGATACTATGGTGGACCAGAATCTGGTGGATCTAGCAATTCCAAAATTGTCCTGTGGTATTGATGGGTTGGACTGGAGAGTCATAAGAAGTATGCTGGAGGCGATATTCAGATCCAGCGGCGTCAAGATTTTGGTTTGCTGTAACCCTCTTCCACGACCGATCATGAAGACCGTGGAGTGTTACTTCCATCGAACTTCACGGTGCAGATATGGGGAGTCATGCAGATATCGTCACACTCCAAGGATGAAATTTCGGGACGAAATGTCTTTAAGAAGGGGGCGATGTAACGAACCTAGGCTGGACCTGTCGCCTCGCGCGTTGCCGTCGACAGCGATGAGGTCATCCCCGGAGATGTTCGAGAACAGTCCAGTCGCTCTGCCGTGGAGAGCAACGGTCGATATTGGAAACAATTGGAACATGCCGGTCGCCAACTACCCGAATTCGAAACATCGAGAATGCTGTATCGGAGATAAATAGGCAACCCTCAAGTGGAGTCGGACAGTCTGAACGAGCCCATACGATCGAGCTATACAGTGGCATAGTAATATAATTCAAGTTGTAGATTAAGTGTGAAATAAATTATTAAAACCAAGTTAAGTTTATTTACGTTACAATAGTGATATTGAAATAACTGATATCAAGCACCTCACAATTTTTATACCTAACAGAACATTTTTTGATCAATGACTTCAGTCCTATTATTCTCAACTTTTTGATCCTCATCCCTAACTTTTTTTTTATAATTTTCAAATCTAACCTCAAAAGTTTTTTTGCAGCTCAAGGTTATTTTTTTATTGTTATAATTTATGCATATTCATTCGTTGATAACTTGCAAACTTCACTATTATTGAAGTTTTTGTGACATGAGTAGTTCAAGGAGACGTGGTCTAAACACCCCAAATCATTTTTGCTACATATGTGGGAATATGTGTAAAACGATTGTAGAAAAGTTATTATCAGAGTTCGTTAAAAATACCCATTTTCTGTATTTTGGAATGATATTGGATAAAAATGGGATCCTGATTGTGTTCGTGAATCGTGTGTTGAATATTTGAGAATATGGAAAATGGTAAAAGAAGTGCTTCCAAATTTGGAACACCAACCATTTGGTGAGAACCACAAAATCATCTTGATGACTGTTACTTTTGTAGTGTCAACATAAAAGGCATAAACGCCAAAACACGAGCCAAATGGCAGTATTCAAGTACTTCTTGTGTTCAGCGTCCAGTGCAACATTCACCTGACTCTTCAGTGCCTGGAAATATATTCCAACCCTCAAGACAAGTCAATAAAAGAACAAACTCATCAGAAAATGGTCGCTATTTGAAAAATAATGGTTAGACACAAAAATGTAATTTTGACAACTTGTTTTATTCCAATCTAGCATATTAGTCACTGAAACTTTGCGATTGTAATTTTCTGACATCAACTGAGGTCCGATCATGGCCATCTAGATGCAATAATAAAAAAAAAATTGAGTAGGCATGAAACCTTTTTAAAATGTCAAATTCTTATCCAGAATCGTCCCAGAAATCCAAAAATGTTACAATATAGACACTGTATTTTTTAAAATTCAAAACCGGAGCTATTTCTGTTTAAATCTGATTTTGATACACCAAATATTCTAGAAGTTATGACTTGCCTAATTTTCACAAATTTACTGAGATATATGTTATTTTCCACCAGTCATATTTTTCAAACAACAACTCCCATCTATATGACAGGCTGGGTACTCCTGGCACTACTAGCCTTTCACTGATATTTCTAATACGATCCTATAAATGAAGCTTTTTTTCTATGATGATTATCCAAAAAAAATTAATTAAAAAAAGATTTATTGAAAATATTCCTACATATCAGTGTTCGCATAAATATGGCAACTATTCATGATCATGTCATTACAGAAGTTTGGAGATATCTTCCAAGGTTGTCCGATAAAAAAAAAATCATAAATATGGACTTTATAGTAGTAAATGGTGTATTCGGTTGTTTGCCATTCAAACAATATGGTTATTTTCCATTCTTATTTTGTTTTTCATTCCGTAGATCCGGATACACCAGCACACCGAGTCATTTGGTTAACAGAAGAGTGTGCTTATGAAAAAGATCCAGAGGTTAGTGAGTTTTTTGTTGGATAATTTAGATTCTCATGTAATTAAAATATGAGAAATTATTGTTTCTACTGATTATTGATTCAATCGTTAGCAATATCCTAACCCTAGAAATTTAATCATTTTTCTTTTTCAGAATTTCGTGATGTTCTGAAAAGGATCTTCAAGAAAGTCCATCAAATGAGGATAAATGGTTATCAAACTTGCTTTTTCCGAATTGTATCAATTGATTATATTGCACACAAATAGAAAAAAAAATTTATTACAGAATTTTTTGTATCAAATTCTTCCAAAGTGCAGAAAATTAAACAAAAGAAATCATTGGTGAAGAATCTGAAATCAAACATGTCTTCAATATTGCATATGGAAGAGAGTAAACAAGCAATTATGGTCTCACCCTGATTCCTATGTGTCGATCCATCTGGTAATATAACAGAGCATTTTGAAATATATTTGAAAAAAGTCTAATGTTGAAATCGCAACGAAAAAATTAATAAGTGAGTGAGTGTTCAGCTGTATAATTTTATCGCATTGTTATCAGTCATGAGTAAGCAAAGTCAATGATGAATATTGGATATTATGGAAAAACTGAAAGTAATGACCTGAATTGCGTTATATAATTGGTTGGTAACGAAACAATGGTTGATAACAAAAAAAGTTCTGATTGATTACATGGCAATGCCATTTGTTGATACGGTCTCAACCTATTCACTGTGGATAGCTTTTTATGTAACTTTGGAACCGATACGGCTGTTAGGAGCAGGGGCTGATCAACAAGTTTTCCGCAGTTGGTGGAGGAATAATCTCGCATACTTATAAGGATCCCGCATTGAAACGATATATTCATCCAGAGCCGTATTACAATTATCTGGAGGCGACTATAATTTCGACTGGCTGCTATTTTCGCCATGAAAAAGTAGGAAATTACTATCTATACTCAATTTGGAAATAAGGAAACAGTAAATTCTACGAATTCAGGAAATTGAAGAAACCATCTATCTTGTCAATAAGTGAAGGTAACGATCAATGAAAATTTCCTAGAATTAACTCTCTCAATTTCCAAATGAAATATACACCCAAGATTACATAACAAACTAGCGGACCCGACAGGCGTTGTCCTGTCCAAATCTCTATGTTCCCTTAAATGTTTTTCCCGAAAACTCTCGTCCTCGTAGAATGTCTTTTTTTCTGTTTTCCTTCATATTGTTCCATCTAGATTATGCTTCAGACTCCTTTCCCGTTATCCCGTTATCCCATTTTCCTGTTACCCCTTTTTTTTTCATCTCGTTATCCCATTTTTCCGTTATCCCCTCATCCTGTCATCTCGTTATCACGTTTTTTCGTTATCCCGTTATTCCTTATTTCGTTTCCCTTTTTTTTTCCTTATCCTTTTTTTCTTATCCCGACCCGTTTTCCTTTTCCTCTTCCTTCTCCCTTATCCGTTTTCCTTTTTTTTGTTATCATGTTATTCCCGTTAGCCCGTTTTCCTGTTATCTTGTTTCTCATTCATCCCGTTATTCCGTTTCCCCGTTATTCTCTTATTCTGTCATACCGTTATCCCGTTTTCCCGTTTTTTCGTTATCCTGTTATCCCATTATCCAGTTATCCCGTTATCCCGTTTTCCTATTATCCCATTTTTCCTTTACTCAATTTTTCCCTTATTCCCTTATCCTGTCATCTTGTTATCCCGTTTTCCCGTTATATAATTTTCCTGTTACCCCTTTCTTTATTTATCCCGTTATTCGGTTTTCCCGTTATTCCCTTATCCTGTCATCCCGTTATACCATTTTCCCGTTTTTTCGTTATCCCGTTATTCCCGTTATTCCGTTTTACTGTTATCCCGTTTTTTCTATAAATAAAATAAAATAAAAACTAGGGGTTGATCGTAGGAGGAGGAAAATTGAGAGTTATATGAATTTTTGTCATGACAAAATGAAAATAAAAATCTTGACAAAAAAATGGGGGTTGATCGTAAAAGGGTGAAAATTCAGGGTTGTATGTATTTTTGAATGCTGTATCATAAAAAATAAAAACAAAAAATTTTTTTCGAAAAAAAGAAAATCAAGGGGTGGACCACCCTTACCATGTAGAGGGATGATTCGTGAATTCAAACCATACAGAGCGCCACCCAAACGCTTTCAAAAAAAATCATTCCAATCGGTACAGCCGTTTATGATACCGACTGCAGCGCCATCTCTCTGGCTGATTCGTGAATCTTAAACCATCGTGGGCGCCAATAGAACGCATACAAAAAAAAATTTTTTCAAATCGTTCCAGCCGTTTAGGAGCAGATCAGTGACACACGTACAGTAGGATTATATACAGTGCTTCTCAAAAGTCCCCTTCCCCCCTCTAATTCTTGGAACGATTATACATAAACAAGTGAAATTTGGAAACTGAATATTGAAGGTTGTAAACTTTCCTACTAGTGATGATAGATGACGTCAAAAGGCCATTGTGACCAATAATTTCAAATGGAACCCTACGGCAAGCGACACCTCTTTTAAAAGGTATCGAAAATACCTATTCAATGATACTAATTTTGTTTGTGTTTATGACAGTTTTGGCAACTTGCTTTCAAAGAACGCAAAGCTGTGATGAATTGAATCAGTTTATACTAAAATTCCAAATTCAAGCTTCGCCTCTGGATAGTTGTCAAATAAGCTGACGTTTTTGTTAGTCTCCCTAATTCGACATTTTTGTAATTGTCCGAATTTTTGTACATTTAAAAATTTGTGTATTGTTGATCGAATGTTCAACTGTTTTAGCAGCTTTTGGTACTTTTAATATTTTTGTACTTTTTGATAATTTGTTAAACTGTTGTGAGCCGAACGTTTAAGTGCATCAAGAAGCGAAATGGTACGTGCTTTAGTTGATAAAGTAGCAGCGATCCTAATTCTTGGTAGAACTGGACAAACTATTCATGCAGCAGAACGCATTTTTAATGAGAGGTTTCTCGATCGCCCCGTTACGATGACTCATTCAAGGGAGCTTTTTCGTAAGTTCAAAACAACGGGTTGTATTAATGAAGCGAAACGATCTGGCAGACCACAAATTTCTGACGAGAAAAAAATTGATATACTGGCAGAAGTAATAGTTAATCCTACTTCTTCAACAACTCACGTTGCATCTACCTGTGAAGTGAGTCAAAGTACAGTTCACAAGGTGTTGAGAAAAACAAATTTCATCCATACAAATTAAAAATGGTGCATCAACTCTCAGACCACGACCCAGGCCGACGACTAGAATTTTGTGAAAATATGGAAACTAAAATTAACCAACATCCAGACTATGTTAAAACAATTTGTTTTAGTGACGAAAGTACTTCATATCTAAATGGAAATGTAGGTACACAAAATGTGAGGTATTGGAGTGACGCAAAAACTCACCTGTTTCGTGAAACACATACCCAATTTCCCCAGAAGGTGAATGTTTGGGCAGGTATCCTAGGAAACCACATCGTTGGGCCTCTTCTTTAAAATACTAATTCAACTGGTGAGGTTTATCTGGAGCTGTTGCAAAACGCGATAGAACCGTTAATCCTTGAAATTTTGGAAGATAATCCAGATGAATTCGGAAATTTGGAAATAATATTCCAATAGGATGGTGCTTCTCCACACTATTACGGTGCAGTAAGACGGTATTTGGATGAGGAGTATCGTGGTAGATGGGATTGGACGACGAGGTTCAACGGAATGGCCAACTCGATCACCGGACCTCACACCTTTGGATTTTTTCCGTGGGGGTACCTTGAATCGAAGGTTTACGCCACTGATCCTGACAATATTGACGTTTTAAAACAACGTATTGTTGCAGAATGTGAGGCTGTTTCTGCAGACACATTTGCAAAGAAGAGTTTAAAAATAGGATATCTCACTGTCTGGGAGTGAATGGAGGTCACTTCGAGCAATTTCTTTGTGTAGATACTTATTCTTAAATCTGTAATGAATATCATACCGAATGGAATTTAAATTCTAATGTTTACTAATGAGCCATTAAAACTGCCATAAACACAAACAAAATTAGTATCATTGAGTAGGTTTTTTCGATTCCTCTTGAAAGAGGGGTCGCTTGCCGTAGGGTTCCATTTAAAATTATTATTCACAATGGCCTTATGATATCATCTTTGACGATTTCGTCATCTATCATCATTAGTAGGGAAGTTTACAACCTTTAATATTCAGTTTCCAAATTCCACTTGTTTATGTATAATCGTTCCAAAAATAAGAGGGGGGGAGGGGACTTTCGAGAAGCACTGTATACAAAGATATGTTTCAATTTGATAACAAATATAAGTATGATAAAAATATGCCAAATTAACCACAATGAAATACTTGGAATTTACTCTTTCCGAAGATAATATACACTCAAGGATTTATAAAAATCTATCAGATTCACTTAGCTCAAATTCATCCTCACTGTCACTTTTCATCGAAAGTTTCTGTTCGTTTGAATATTTATTTTTGCGAGCAATTTTTCCTGATGAAAGGTTAGTGAAGGAAAATATCTAATCTACATTTGATTCTTCACTAGTTCAATTGGGCACTTATTTTTATCATAGAAAAATATGGAATAACAAAAATTTCAATGAAAACCAAAATTATTTGCAGGCTCAGGTCACATCAAAACGTTACTGTTGCACCAAGCCGATCTAATTAAAAATAACCTGAATTCAGGAAATTATGCTTTAGAGTTCGTGCCTTACAAACAAAATGCTGATTTATACGGCTTCCGCACTGGAGCACGAGAGTTTCGAAACGTTTTTCAAACCGTCTTGGCCAGGAACAAACTACCATCTATAGGCAACACAAAATACATTAAAAATCGCGTATTCGGCCGGTACCCACAGTTGACACACAGAAAGTATTCGCGATTTTATCCGGTTCCCGTTGTTAGATCACTGAATTATTGTACGTAGATATCCGGTACCTGCAGTTAAAAGGTTGAGGAAAAAAAAATTTTTAACAAAAAATTAAACAAACGAAAAAATCAACTAACAAGCAAAAAATTGAATAAACCTTCTCGGTCTCAAAGCTCATAAACTAATGTCAGTGATTAATGTTGAGTCGGCGCCAAACAAACTAGCAATTGAATAAGGTGAAGAGTAAAATGATGGCAGCATGATGCAAGGCGGCGTTTTGATTACTTTTTCAAAGTAATATGATGATCTTCGTAAATTGTTTGTTTGGCGCCGATTCAAAATTAGTTACTCCCATTATTTCAGGAGCTCAGTTATCATTAAGACTAAGAAGATTTATTTTATTTTTTGCTTTTCAGTTGTTTTTTTCGTCGGTTTAATTTTTTGTTAAGAAGTTTTTATTTTTCACTATTCTGTGGCTAAAATCAACTGACAACTATCTACTCAATTGGCTCCAGGCATCCATTATGTTCCAGTGTCATCAGAACTATCTATATGTGTGCCAAGTTCCACAGAACCGGTTCGCAGATGAAAGACTAATAATCCCCTATTTTTCTACCCTAAGGGGTGGATTATTCCTCTACAAATCCAAAAATGACCAACTTTGAGGTATTAAAAGAATAATCATCCAAATGGGATAACCCACTACAGAGTTCTGAGTGGTAGAATCGGTTAACGGGTGGAAATTCAGTGGATGAACAATAACTATGACCTATTTTTCTACCCTTGAGGGTGTCATCTTCCTTTCAAATTCAGAAGGAACCAACTCCGAAGTAAACCCTATCCAATAAAAATCATCGAAATCGAACGGCTCTGTGAGAAGTTATTGAATTAGGCGTGATCATACATAAAAAAAAATAAACGCGTCGACTAGAGAACCTCCTCCTTTTTTTTACACCCTTTATATTAGCTTCACTTGTATGTTCGTTAGTTTGTTTGTTTGTTTGTAACCGACTCCTTTGGGCGCGATTTTGATCCACTTCTAGACTTCCGACTGATTTGAAATTTGGCAGGTGTACATAATTCCGGTGACAATGCATTAAGCAATTTTTGTGTAGAAAAAAAATGGCGGCTCCAATATGGCGTACGTGTTTTGTGATTATGGCCCGATTCGCTTAAAAATTGGTATCTGAAGGTTTTCGTGGTCGGAGATTATGATTCTTTTGTCAAAATTGAAAAACCCAAGATGGCGGCTCCAAAATGGTGGAAGAGTTTAGTGATTATGGTTTGATTCTATTCAACATTGGTATGTGGGGGTTTTTGGGGTCGAATATTATGATTCTTTTGTAAAAATTAAAAATTCAAGATGGTGGCTTCAAAATGGCGGCCGACTTTTGTGATTATGGTCTGATTCTATTCAAAATTGGTATCTGGGGGTTTTTGGGGTCGAATGCTATGATTCTCTTGTGAAAATGGAAAAATTCAAGACGGCGGCTTCAAAATGGCGGCCGAGTTTTGTGATTATGGTCTGATTCTATTCAAAATTGGTATGTGGGGGTTTTTGGGGTCGGAGATTATGATTACCTAATTTGATAAAATTTCTCAATTTTTTTATTTGCAAAAAAATAATGAAAATAAAAAAAAAAACTAAAGAAACACGCTTTTATAAATGAACCACACTGAGAGGTAGGAAATGAATAATAGTTTGAAGAAACTAAAAAACACGCTTTTATAGAAAATCAGACAAAAAAAATTAAAAATAAGAAAAAAAAAAATTTATTAAAAAAAAAGCGTGGGTTGCATGGTATCAATATTTATATTGTACATTACACACCTAGGGCAGTAAAGTGAGAAATATTTCAGCTCACAGGTGATTGTTGCCGAGGCGATACCATGCACCCCATGCTTTTTTTTAAATAAAATAATTTTTTTTCTTATTTTCTATTTTTTCAGTCTGATTTTCTATAAGAGCGTGTTTTTTAGTTTTTTAAACTATTATTTATTTCACACGCTTACTATTAGCTTCACTTGTATGTTTGTTTGTAACCGACTCTTTTGGACTTGATTTTCACCCACTTCCAGACGTTCGAATGATTTTAAATTTGGCAGGTGTACATTATTCCGGTGACAATGCATTCAAAAATTTTTGAGTGGAAAAAAAAAAAATGGCGGCTCCAATATGGCGGACGAATTTTGTGATTATGGTCCGATTTGCTTTAAAATTGGTATCTGAGGTTTTTCGTAGTAGGAGGTCATGATTCTTTTGAAAAATTAAGGAAATTTGAAAAGGCGGCTCCAAAATGGTGGACGAGTTTTGTGATTATGGTCCGATTCTATTCAAAATTGGTATGTGGGGGTTTTTGGAGTCGAATATCATGATTATTTCGTGAAAATTGGAAAATTCGAAACGGCGGCTCCAAAATGGTGGACGAGTTTTGTGATTATGGTACGATTCAGTAATATGCTTGAGTGTACACAGGCTTTCTGCTGACAGTCTGAACATGATACAATTGAATGACCACTTATTAGCTTCTCATTATTGTAGAGACGAGAATAAACATGGTGGTGTGGCCATATTCATCAACAAAAACATCAAATTCAAGTCTATGTGCTTGAATAAATATAGCGTAGAGTTCCATGCAGAATTCTGCGGGATAGAGTTGAAAGAATTCAACACAGTAATAATTACTTTGTACAGATCCCCACTTCATGGTGATATGAATGTTTTCTGTCAAAAGTTAGATGAGCTACTCAATTATTTATCAAATAGCTACCAAAAACTAATAATCGTAGGAGACTTCAATATACACTTTAATAGGCATAACAGTACTTTGACTGATTTTGAAGACTTAATAAACTCCTACGGAATAGAAGCAACTATCAAAGACTACACTAGGTTTGATGCTAGGACTAGCTCCTGGTCATGCATAGACAACATACTGACGAATCTTGATCCTGTTAACTTCGAAACCGGTATTATTGATCCATGTTTATCGGACCATAACGCACAATATATCAAAATGAGGAACATGAAAAATGAAAAACCTGTTAAAATCCTTCGCCGCAATCCAATGGGACATTTTTGAGCAAACTGATGACGATGAATTCCTGACAGAAAGCTTAATAGGCACCTTGATGGCTCATGTTGACAAATACTTTCCCCTAAAGCCAGTATCTCAAAAATCCAACACACGCATAAAATTCTTCGATAACAAATTAAACGAAATGAGAAGTGATCTATCGGCTCTGAAAATCATCAGTGATAGTAGGGGTGATAGTATAAGCCAAAAAATTTTTCGAAATTACAAGAAAAACTATAATAAATCGTTGAACGAAGCATAAAAAAACAGCTTACGATAACTTCATTCTAAATTCTGAAAGTAAAAGTAAAGACACATGGCGGCTCATCAATTATGAACGTAACAAGACGAACAATCCAAACAATATTGCATGTGACATAACGCCAAATGAATTAATTGAATATTTTTCATCAGTCGCAGAAAAAATAATAGAGCAGTTACCTGAATCGAACAGACCAGCTACAGAATACTTAAAAAATTTGCCTAAAATTCCAAATTCCTTTTTTCTTCATCCAATCGACCACATAGAAGTGCTGAATGCAATAAATCATCTGAAAAACACAAACTGTCTGGATGTCCATAACTTAAACAGTAAGATACTGAAGGAAATAAAATATCATATTGTCCATCCTCTCGTTAAAATATACAATCTCTGTATCGCTCAAGGTATTTTCCCCAGTATACTGAAACAAACCAAGCTCATCCCGGTATTAAAAAAAGGTGACATTGATATGCCTGTAAATCATCGACCTATCTCTATCATTCCTATTATTGGCAAAATCCTTGAAATTATCATTCATAAACGACTTTCAAATTTTTTCGAAACTAATAATATTTTGCACGACAATCAGTTTGGTTTTAGACAGCAAAGAAGTACAATAGACGCTGTGAGTAAATTGGTGGGAGACATAGTTGAGGGTGGGAGAGCGCACAAGTGCAATCATGTGTGATCTCAGCAAGGCTTTTGACTGTGTCTCGCATGATATCTTACTATGCAAACTTGAATATTACTTGGTTAGAGGAGTAGCACAAAATCTCTTAAAATCTTATTTAGGCCAACGGAATCAAACTGTGTTTTTTAAAGAAAGCACATCCTCACCAAAACTAATCAATTACGGAGTCCCGCAGGGTTCGGTGCTTGGGCCCCTTTTATTCATTATCTATATTAATGATATATTTGTGAATATGAACCCCTCGAGGTACATATTATTCGCTGACGATGCAACAATCTATCACTCATGTAAAGATATCCAAAACCTTAGTACAAAAGACAACACAGCGCCCATCGAAATTGATGAGTGGCTAGTTAGTAATATGCTGAAACAAAATGAAAGCAAGTCACAGAAACTACTGTTTTCCTCTCATCATAATATCACACAAGGTGATACTACTAAATTGCTTGGGATAACACTCGATGATAGATTGAACTGGTCTCTCCATGTGAACTCTTTGTGCAAAAAACTATCAAGCCAAATTTTCCTTCTACGGAGATTGAAAAAATCAGTGAGCCCTGATGTATTGAAAGTGTCATATTTTGCACTATTTCACTCCCATATGAGTTATTGAGCTTTATTATGGGGTAACTCAACCCACGCTTCACGTGTTTCCATAATGCAAAAAAAGCAGTTAGAATAACTGCTGGTGCAGGACTCAGGTACTCTTGCAAAACAATATTCATTAATCTAAGAATAATGACCCTACCGTCAGTATTTATATATCAACACCTCCTTGATATACTTAAAAACTTAGTAACGTACACGGTTCATAATAACATACATCAATACAATACCAGAAATAATAATCATCTGTTGAATCCTAGATGTCGCCTAGCAGTAACTGCGAGGAACTTTCCCAACCTACGGCTCTACAATAAATTACCAGACCATATTAAAAAAATGATGTTCGAACAATTCAAGATAGCTATAAAAAACCTGTTACTGAGATATGGTTTTTACACAATCGAGGAATACCTAACGTCTGACTTTAATTCATGATACCTTATTCTGACTACATAGCTACATGATTCATCTCACAATTTGTTATCACTCCTGACAGCTTGTTTGTGTATAATAATGAAAAATTATCTGGTTTATAAAAAATCACATGTTTATAAAAATATTATATTACTCTATGTAAACTGGTTTATGACCTGCTATTTCACGCTTGTGTTCCCGTTTTTACACTATACGTATTATTCATTGTCTTTATAATTGTTTATCTAGATTATTCTTTTATATTTACATTTTTTACCGTACATCATCGTCATATCTAGCTGCTACTCATTTATTATATTCACTAAAAATTGTATATTGGACTTGTCATAAATGTATTGCATACATAACATGATAAAATAAAAATCTATCTATCTATCTATCAATTCAAAATTGGTATGTGGGGGTTTTCGGAGTAGAATATTATGATTCTTTCGTGAAAATTAAAAAATTCATGATGGAGGCTCACTGTATATATTGACAACGTCAATATCTTTGAATGACTTCTAATATCGAAATTTGACTATTAATACACATTAATGATTTGGAAAATAATTACAGTTACTAATAGTAATCCCGGAATTAATAGTAGATTAGAACAAATAATAGTTTAAAAAAATAAAAAAAACACGCTTTTATGAATATACCAAACACAACACGCTTTTTATGAAAAACCGCACTAAAAAATTAATGAATAATAGTTTAAAAACTGAAAAACACGCTTTTATTGAAAACCAAACTAAAAAAATAAAAAATAAATTTTAATAAATTTGAACTAAGAATAGTGTAAAAAAATTTGATGAATATAAATTAATAATAATGTATATGAGATTTTTTTTATTTCATTTGAAAAGAAACGTGGTGTGGGAGCCTGTCACGACGAGTCATGAGTGAACGATGACTCAGGAAAGGAGTGGGAAGAAGGTGATCGAGGAGGCAGTGAGGGACTACCGATCGCCGGGAGCGAATGTGTATAGATACTAATTATTTGGGTGTTATTTACGAGTTTACGGGAATAAAGGTGTTTCAGATAGTGTCGAGTATTATTGTATCAGTGGGTTAGCACAATTGGCGACGAAGGTAAATACTATATTTATTTTAATTTCCATTCAAAAGTTGTCTGTGGAAAGTTTGAGATTTGATTTCTCCATTCAGATGAGATTTCGTAATTCATCCTTGTGAGAATACTTATTTGGTGCTACAGAATTTCAGGCACTTGAAAATGGAACAACTTTCGACTGTTCATTACAAAAAAAAAACTTTATATTATATTCAATTGTCATAACCGGTAGATAGATAAACAAAAAAAAAACGAGGAAACAAACAATGGTGTGTTCGACTCACAGTCAACAGAGTGCGGAATATAAATATATAATTCCTGTTATTCACTTTTTAGATATTCATTTTGAGTGTACCGAAAAGTCTTATGAATGACAGGTTCTCATATATGGCCTGGCATAAGTTATTTCGGAAAAAACGGCAAGGAACAGAGTGTTTCTTCCAAATTTTGGTAGAATACAAAGTGTTACATTCAATTGTAACTCGAACGCATTAAATTGTGTAGAACACGGTTTAGTGGTTACGCATGTCATACTAAACTATTCCGTAGTAGGTGTTACATTTAATTGTAACTTGAACGCATTGAATTGTGTCGAATACGGATGATTACGTATATCGTAGTATTCGATAGTAAGGGTTACTTTCAATTGTAACTTAAACGCATTAGATTGTGTAATATGGGTTGGCAATCACTTCTATCTGCTCATGTTCTGATGTACAGAGTGTTACATTCAATTGTAACTCGAACACATTAAATTGTGGAAAATAGGGTTTTGCAATGGGGTTAGATCTTAAAAAAAAATGGGAGACAATGGATGGAAACTACAGGAATGTCGTTTTGTTTACAGACCTACAAGTATGGCAGAACACTCCGGAATTAAATCCTTCCTATGTGACACCATCGACAAAGCATCTATAAGGGCAGAATGGCAGAAGTGGGTAAGAGCTTTCCAGTTGTATCTAGACTCGGAAAACATCAATGAAAGTGTCCGGAAAAGGAATAAGCTGTTGCATCTCGGTGGTATCGAGTTACAAGAGGTTGCTTATAATATACCGGGGGCGATAGTTGAATACAATGAGGCAAATGATAATGATGTTTTCGGTATACTAGTGGAAGCACTAACAAAGTACTTTTCTCCAACTCAGAATTCAACGTTCGAAAGACATACATACAGGAATATCAAACCTAGCAATGGGGAGTCTCTCAATAAATTTTTGTTGAGACTGAGACAACAAGCGACGAAATGTTCTTTCGGCAATAACGCGGATGAAGCCACCGAAATAAATATCAAGGACAAAATTATCGATGATTGGGCCCCCTTGGAGCTGAAAAGGAAATTATTGGAGAAGGAGAGGAGTTTGTCGGACATAATTGATCTTTGTCAAATACATGAACAGATTTTGGACCAGTCAAAGGTAATGGGCAGTTGTTCAACCGACATACCTAGCACCTCAGTCAACAAAATATCAGCTCGGGGTCAGAATTCTCAAAACTGTTTCCGTTGTGGGGGAAATAGCCATGTTGGGTCGAGTGCACAATGCCCAGCAAGGAACGCCAAGTGCCACAAATGCGAATTGATGGGACATTTTGCTAACAAATGTAAGACCAAACCAAGGAAAAGACCAAACAAAGGAAATTATAACTCCGCGAAAAGAGGAAGAATGACGTCATCGCGGGTAAACTATTTAGATCCGGTAACATCGGATGAGGAGGATCGACATAGGGGTGACAAAATCAGAAATTATGAATGTTTCAAAATCGACAATGGTCGTCATTCGGACAACCCCAATAAAGAAGACGAGTTGATCGAATGTAAAGTGGGAGGGATACCTCTAACTTTACTAATTGACTCTGGCTCGAAGGCCAATATTATAAATGGACGTGATTGGGAGGTACTAACGAAGAGACAAGCTGTAGTATGGAACATCGATTCTCAATCAAAGAATATCTTGAAACCGTATGCTGCTCAACAAAGCCTTGATATTCGCCATCAGTTCCAGACGACTGTGGGAACTTCAGACCGACGTGAGATAATCACATCGTTCTTCGTAGTGGATGAAGGAGACTTGTCAATTTCGGGAAAAGATTCGGCCAAACGATTAGGGGTTTTGAAATTGGGCCTGGGAGTAAATTGTATACAGGATGTATCGGTTTTCCCAAAAGTCAAGAACGTGAAAGTGTCATTAACAATCGACAAAACTGTAAAACCAGTCCAGCAACCACTGAGGCGGGTACCCGTCGCAGTAGAAGCATTAGTGGAAGCCAAGCTTAACGAAGCTATACGGCGTGACATCATCGAACCGGTGGAAGGACATAGTCCATGGATTTCACCTATTGTCGTAATTTACAAGGCGAATGGGGACATCAGGATTTGTGTGGATATGCGCAGAGCTAATGAGGCGATTCGTCGAGAAAACTATCCATTACCAGTTTTCGATTCCATCATGACAAAGCTTCGAAAGGCCAAATTTTTCTCACGATTAGATTTGGAATGGGCTTATCATCAGATTGAACTGGATGAGGAGAGCCGCCCGATCACGACGTTCATAACACATAAAGGAATGTTCCGCTATAAGAGACTCATGTTTGGGGTCACATCTGCGCCTGGGATTTTCCAAAGAATTTTCGAAAACTTGTTATCGCAGTGTAAAAACTGCATCAACTATCTAGATGACATTATTGTGTATGGTAGTACCGAGCAAGAGCATGATGACTGTTTGGTAAAAGTTATGCAAGTTTTTGAAGATAATGATATATTATTGAACAAAACGAAATGCATTAAGAAAGTTCAGCAATTATGTTTCCTCGGACATAATTTGTCGCACAAAGGAATAGATGCTGACCAAGAGAAAGTCAAAACCATATTGCAATTCCGCCCACCAACTTCGAAAGAAGAGGTTCGGAGTTTCTTGGGACTGGTAACTTATCTTGGGAAATTCATACCCGATCTTGCGACGACAACTGAACCGCTTCGACAACTTACCAGACGAGATGCAAAGTTTAATTGGTCGGAAGAACACAATTACCATTTCGAAAAACTCAAACAGGTGTTGACGAAACCTCCAACCCTGAGTTATTTCGATCCAAAGAAACGCACAAGACTAATAGCGGATGCAAGCCCTGTGGCATTAGTTGCTGTCCTAATACAGTTCGAATGTGATACACCCAAAGTTGTGTCATTTGCCAGCAAAGGACTTTCAGATACGGAAAGGCGGTATTCACAGACGGAGAAGGAGAGTTTGGCATTAGTTTGGGCGGTCGAACGATTTTATTTCTACTTAACAGGTTTGGAGTTCGAATTGGTCACTGATCACAAACCGTTGGAGGCAATATTCAAGCCCACTTCGAGGCCACCAGCTCGGATTGAACGCTGGGTACTGCGACTGCAAGCATTCAAATTCAAAGTGATCTACCAAAGGGGCAAATCTAATATTGCGGACTCCATCTCGAGATTGTGCCGAATAAATGACACTTGCACGGCCGATAGGGGGAGCGACCTTCACATTTTCGCAATCGTGGAGCGAGGCACACCTGAAGCGATGTCAATTTCTGAAATAACAGCAGGAAGTTTACGAGACCCAGAGCTCCTCTACGCAATACGCAAAATGGATGATAATAGTTGGGAAACATCTGATAAAAACGTGTATTACCCATTCCGTCTAGAATTGACGAATTTAGGACCGATTCTTCTCAGGAACAATAAAATCGTGATACCAGTTTCTCAGAGGCAGCAAATACTCACTCTAGCACATGAAGGCCATCCCGGCGAAACAGTTATGAAACGCCGGCTGAGAGCGAAAGTTTGGTGGCCTTTGATTGACAGACAGGTTGAACAATTCGTCAAACATTGCAGGGATTGCCTGTTGGTCAGCCGACCAGAAAATCATCCGCCGATGGCACGGCATAGTTTTCCGAAGGGACCCTGGGAATGTCTAGCGATTGACCTTATGGGGCCCCTACCAAACCAAGAACAAGTTCTTGTTGTCATAGATTACTATTCACGATACCAAAGTATCAAGTTTCTGAGAACTACGACATCGTCTGTTATAATCAGACACTTGGAGGAATTATTTTGCCAGCTTGGAATTCCCAAGTCAATTCGAGCGGATAATGGGAGACAATTCTCTAGTCAGGAGTTTCAAGATTTCTGTACAAGCAATAATATTCAGTTAATTCATACACCTCCATATTGGCCACAAGCTAACGGAGAGGTGGAAAACATGAATAAATCAATACTAGAGAGGCTCCAAATTTGCCAGAATAACAACAGAAACTACAAAGGTGAAATCCAGAAGTTCATCATGATGCATAATGTTACCCCTCATGGAACGACTGGGAAGTCACCTTCAGAATTGATATTCAACCGACGAATACGAGACAAAATTCCATCAGTCACTGACATTGTAGGAGAGGAAGGTGACCCAGAAGCTATTAAGATATTATCAACAAATTCAAAGGGAAAAGGAGAGAAGACGGAGCAAGACGAGCGAAAGAAAATGATATAACAGTAGGAGACAGAGTAGTTGTGCAGCACGCAGTGATTCCACACAAACTCACGTCCAGGTTCGGTACCACTGAATATGTTGTTACGGAGAGGAGGGGAAACGAAGTAACGGTAACAGGAGATGGAAAAACTATGAAACGACACATTACACATGTGAAGAGGATCCCCTCCATCACGGGAACATGTGTGGGAAGTATGCCTACGGATTCATATTTTGTTGGTAATAGTAAATTTCATTTTCCTGTTTCAGCAGCTGAGAGTGAATCAGCAGGATCATCAACAACCAAGGATGGGTCGGAACATCAAGAAGCATCGAATGACAACCACTCATCCAAAGGAGAAGCTATCAGGGTTGAGCCATTGAAGCTGAAAAGAAGGGACGGAATGTGGGAGCCTGTCACGACGAGTCATGAGTGAACGATGACTCAGGAAAGGAGTGGGAAGAAGGTGATCGAGGAGGCAGTGAGGGACTACCGATCGCCGGGAGCGAATGTGTATAGATACTAATTATTTGGGTGTTATTTGACATTAGGTTATAGTTGATGGATTATGGAAGAATAGAATGCAATCAAAGTTAATTTGTTTATTCAAAGACATACAGAAAGTATTATTTTTATTGCAATTAATCAAAAAGAAAATCCAAAATATCCATAAATGGTCCTTCGGTTACATGATGAAGGACTTTTTTTAATCGACGAAACCAAAAAGGAGGAGGTTCTCCATTCGACCCGTATATTTTATGTTTTTCCATCATATTTTTTTATGTATGATCACGCATAACTTTTCACTGAGGCGTCCGATTCCGATATTTCTTCCTTCAGTGGATAGAGTGTACTTTGAATTTGGTCCTTTTTGAATTCAAAAGATGAAATCCTCCCCTAAGGGTAGCGAAATGAGGGATATTGATCACTCACCCTCTGAATTCTGGTCCGTTTACCGATTCTATCAGGGATAACTTTGTACTGGGTTCTTCGATTTGGATGATTCTTTTTCTAATAGATAGGGTTTACCTTATATTTGGATTTTGGAAGAGATTAGCCACCCTTACGGGAAGAAAAATAGGGGATAATTGATTTTTCACTAGTGAACATTGGCACACACATACGTATTTGACAATGACAGATCGCTACTGACATTATTCTTGTTCCGTCAAAATCAGTATATTTTATGAGAGGATGAAATGATATACAAAGTAATGAAATAAACTAACTAGAACAACGGAAATAATTTATATTACAACAAATAGTAAAAGTAGATAATCATATTATTTAACTGGTAATAGTTGAAGTAAGGTGGGTAAGTAAGTATTTTGGAAGTAATCAAAAAACAAGTAGGTAGTAGTTGGTAGATTTTAGCCACAAAAAATTTAAAAATAAAAACTTTTTAACAAAAAATTAAACCAACGAAATACGGAACTGAAAAGTAAAAAATAAAAATTTTTCAACAAAAAATTAAACCGACGAAAAAATCAACGGAAAAGCAAAAAATAAAATAAACCTTCTTAGTCTAAATGATAATTGAGCTCCTGAACTAATGTAAGTAACTGATTCAGAGGCGGCGCCAAACAAACTAGCAATTGAATTAGGTGAAGCGTAAAATGATGGCAGCGAGATGCACGGCTGCGTTTTGATGACTTCTCTCATAGATAATGATCTTCGATAATTGTTTGTTTGGCGCCGACTCAAAATCAATTACTTACATTAGTTTGGGAGCTCAATTATCATTTAGACTGAGTAGGTTCATTTTATTTTTTGCTTTTCAGTTGATTTTTTCGTCGGTTTAATTCTTTGTTAAAAAGTTTTTTATCTTTTTCAACACCAAATAAATGTTTAAGTGTAAACACAATGATCCCCCTTTACAACTTTGATAAACCTCATGGGATTCTCCCCTCTGGCGGAGGCGAATGGGAGACGGAAGGCCAATCTACAAGGGTATACAGTCGGCCCCATGACGGAAAACGGAGTTGGGGCCGGAGTACATGGAGTACAACCAGAAATTATCCTTAGTGTAAACCTAAGACAGTACGCCACAATATTACAGGCAGAAGTCACTCTTCCTGCCAGGAATTCTGAACAGAAACAGTAAAAATATATGGATCGAAATCATGTCGACCAGCCAAGCAGCACTGAAGGCTCTGGCATCAAGTCGGATAGAATCCAGATTAGTATGGAACTGCGTGAAAGACCTTCAAAGCGTAGGCAGCGACAACAGAATAACTCTGCTATGGGTTCCTGGACATATAAGCTTTGAAGGAAATGAGTTGATGACATGATTAGCAAATGCGCTGTTCGAGTTTACTTCTTCAAAGGGGAACTTTGAGAACTTTTCAGTATATTCATTCATGATTTTTTTGTAATTATTGACCCTGGTGATAGTTTTAAACCGCTTTGTTCTATGTATTCAGCATTACATTGGGGTGAGAGCCAAGAAATTTCATATATACCTGATTACACAATAATCTTGATGAGTTTCCCTGGCAAACTTCGACATACATTTGACAAATGTAGGTTTTCATTGGACTGATCATAATGAGATTATGTTTTAGTTGACATGGAAGCTCATTCCAGGGTTATTTCTGATTTCAAGTTCGTGATTCCATGTCACAAAATTCACTTGTCATGTCAATCACCTTTCATTTTCGTCACATGATGTCATACTTCAAAGTCACTTCATCAATTAATATCAACTAGATATATCGATTTTCAGTAGTTCGTAATCCGTAATAATCCTGAACCAGAATGAATTTTAATGTTTGTACTCTGAACCATTACTATGTTTGATGTAACAGAGATACTTCTTTTGGCTTCTTGTACACTCAACTCCTTCATTATTCGTTATTTTGGTAGTGTAATAACTTGCCAAGAATTGATAATTATCTGTTCCTGAGAGAATGATTGACGAGGTTAGAATTCATAGACGATAAGTGTCGGTTATAAATTTTATTGATTGAATGTAATGGGAAATCAGTGTTGATACCAATTTATTTCATGGTATTAAGTTCCTTATTGAAATTATCAGTATCCATAAAAATAGTGAATGATCTATGGAAGAGAGAATGAAAGGAAGCTAATTTGTGTGATATGGGGTTGCAGGATGCATGTGGAATGATAGTGTTCGCATGTCGGTTTTCTATAAACTGAAAATTCCAATTTGTTGGTATTTCAAGTGATTAGTTAATCTGGAAAGGCTGAACAATTATTGGGTTCTTCTTCCATGGTGAAAGAAATTGACTGGTGTAAAGAGTTCAAGAAAGATAAAATAGCTATTTGTGCAACCAGTTGGGAAAAGCACTATTTTTCGTAATGAGCGAGTTACGGAATATAGTGTTGTCCAACGTGTTTCACATAATATTTTGTCGAATTTTGGTATAATGTGATCCTTTTTGATTCAAGTTAAAATATAAAGAAATTATATATTTTAAAAAACTCAAGAACACGCTTCTAACTCACTATGAATTTAAAACCAAATTTAATATTCAACGACGATGAATATTCAAATAAAAAAAAACAAGCCATTTCTCGATTAAAAAAAAAATTGAGAAAAAATCGTCAGGGTGGGGATTCGGACCCACGCTAACTTTCAAAATCCAGAGCTCAGTCTAGCGCCTTAGACCGCTCGGCCAACTGGATGACATTAATTTTCAAACGCATTACCATACTTTAACGTAAATAAGAAAGTTTTTTTATATTACTTTTGGACCTGTCTTTCAGGCTGGCAAGTATGAATACGCTCTCAACTACATATCACACTACTCATATTAAAAATTTCAGCTGAAAGGCGAATTTTTTCCGGTTCTGGGATCATGGACTATTCAAATTGATTTCGAAAAAGCACCCCACGCTTTTTGGCATAGTCGATGGATATTTAAGTAATTTTTCACTTTTTAGTGCAATGAGAAGGTACTTTAATTTTATTCCTGTATTTTTGGCAACTGGTGGTGAAATTCACTTTCTCTACAACCCTTTACGAAAAGACGTCATTTTGTGATGGAATACCTTCAGCGAAAACGTGATTTCCGTTATAACGTTAACTTTCGTTTCTAGTGGCGAAAGTTGAATTTATATCTTCATCATTTCCCGCCCTCGTATATAATGTTTTGATAACTTTGAAGTATTAAGAAACAAAGATAGGGATCATTTCTATAACAAGAATGAATTTCTTTAACTCTTGTTGAATTGAAAAGCAAAATAGAATCGTAAAAATACCGTGAGTTTTAAAATCAATTTATATCATGTTGCCTGGTTTCATTACTTTGACGTTCCCCGTTAATTGTTTAGACTTGTCAGTTTGCACTGAAAGCATTGTTAGTTTTTTCAATTATCATGATTTCTGATCCAGAAAGTGATTTAGATTTTCCAAATACACCACCAGGAATAGCAAATCAAGCTGAGGAAACCTCTTTGGATTTATTACCAGTAAAATCTAAAAGAAGATATGAAGAAATATACGCAAAATTAATGGATTCTTTTCGGAAACTGTGCTGCTTGCGTATTTTGGATGGTAGTCAAAAAAAGTTAAGCCATCGACGCTATGGTCTATGTATTCGATGTTGAGAACCACTTTATCGATTAAAAACAATATCGATATCAGTGAATATCCCAATTTACTTTTTTAACGAAAATCTGATGGTCTAAAAAAAAATCTTCCGATGAGATACACACTTTCTTGAAGAATGCAGCCGACTCCAAATACTTAATGACTTAGGTAAGTTAATTACTTCATTATTAACCGACGGAACCAAAAAGGAAGAGGTTCTCTAGTCGACTCATATATTAATTTTTTTTTATTTTTCTTTATGTATGATCACGCATAACTTTTTACTGAAACGTCCGATTCCGATTTTTTTCTCTCAGTGGATAGGGTGTACTCCGACGTTGGTCCCATTTGAATTTGAAAGATGAAATCCACCCCTAAGCAAAATTAAGGATATTGATCACTATCCCTCTGAATTCTGGTCCGTTAACCGATTCTATCAGCTATAACTTTGTACTGGGATCTTCGATTTGGATGATTTTTCTTCTATCGAATAGAGTATACCTCATAGCTGGTCATTTTTGGATTTCGAATGGAATTATCTACCCGTACGGGTAGGAAAATAGGGGATAATTGATTTTTCACTTGTGAACATTGGCACACATATGTTGTTGACAATGACAGATCGCTAGTGTCACTATCACAATCAATATCTTCTATGAGAGGATGGAATTATATACAGAGTGATGAAATAAACTAACCAGAACAAAAAAAATTATTTATATTACAACAAATAGTTAAAGTAGATAATCATATTATTTAACTGGTAATAGTTGAAGTAAGGTGGGTAAGTAAGTATTTTGGAGGTAGTGAAAAAACAAGCAGCTAGTAATTAGAAGATTTCAGCCACAAAAAATTGAAAAATAAAAAAAAATTTAACAAAAAATTGAACCGACGAAATACGGAACTGAAAAGTAAAAAATAAAATAAACCTTCTTAGTCTATATAACTGAGCTCCTAAACGAATGTAAGTAACTAATTTTGAGTCGGCACCAAACAAACAATCAACGAAGATCGTTGAACTACTACAAAAAAATTATCAGAATGTCACCGCCCAACTCGATGGCATCATTTTACGCCTCACCTAATTCATTCGCTTGTTTGTTTGGCGCCGACTCAAAATTAGTTATTGACATCAGTTTAGGAGCTTAGTTATCGAGGCTTTATTCAATTTTTTACTTTTCAGTTCCGTATTTCGTCGGTTTAATTTTTTGTTAAAAAGTTTTTTGCGTCAAATTATGGGTTTTTCTACGAGATTCAAAAATATATATGAACCTCCGTCCATTAGATGTGGACAAAATAAATTCAAGGTTCTTTATCAACTACCAGAACGGAAAGTGTACTAGATAGGTTGGAGAAATAAATTGATTCAGTAAATTTCCTATGCAAATAGCTCAATATTTAAACTAGCCTGATCCCCAAAAATATACTGGGCATTGTTTCCGTAGAACTTCCGCAATGCTTAGTGGATGCAGGAGGTGACTTACTTCAATTAAACAAGCATGGAGGCTGGAAATCTCATAACGAGGTGGAGGGATATGTTCATCAATCAGTTAGCACCAAAAATCAAATACAAACCAAAATTTTACAATCCAAACAAAATACAACGCTATCCGATTACGGCGCATCTTCATCTGGAGTGACATCAGTTAACAACATAACAGATTTGGCATCGTCTTCCACAATACATTAATATCTCGATTGTAAGACTCATATAATTTTGAATAATTGCTCGAATGTAACAATTAACCAATATTTAAATCATTAGTAATGTTTGAAGAAATTCTGTTATTTTTTATTTAAAATAAAATATTTGTTCATCGTTCTTTTTTAGCATATTATGATGATATAAACAGGGTTGTAGAAAAAGTATAGTGTTTCACTCGTCGAAATCATTTTTTGAAGCTCGTTAACATTACCAGCGTCGGCTAAACTGTTCGCTCGCTTCAAAAAATGTAACTTTCGTCACTCGTAAAACAACACTATTTCATCACCAGGTGCGGAAAATTCTACTTTTCGCAACTGGTGTTGAAGAGTTAAACATTTGATAACGTTAACGAGTTTAAAAAAGTGTTACTCTGGATGTCAAAATTAAAAAAAACTATTTAGACCATCTGAGTTGCCATTGGACAAAACGGTGCGGTTCTCAACGTTTCTCTCATAGAAAATCATCTTGTTGTAATACTTGAAATTGATGAATTGCATTTCTGATTTTGTAAGAATATTTCGGCTGAAAGTTGGGATAACTCACAACCCATAGCCAAGCCTGATGACTGGCTATATATTTCATAATTTAATTAAAATCGTTCTGTTTCAAGACAGTAGACAGTATCCAACAACATACATGTTGAAAGAGTGGAAGTTTAAAATACCTGATTCAAATCAAAGTTCTCTGACTAGTCTTATTCAATCTTCAGGTGGGACACTGGGAAAAAGGTAAAACCTTCAGGGATAATATCATCATAACATCTTAAATCTTTGGCATTTTTTAAGGAAAGAGGATTATCAAAATCGGCCAAATCTCTGATTAGATAGTTCAGCCAGAACGCTAATTTCGAAGTAGGGGAATTACAGTAGGAAACCAGCGTTCTTATGGGTATATTCTCTTTGTGAAATTCAGATAAGCCGAATAACAAAGGGGTACCAGGGCTCACAAGAATGACCTTATTTTCAATCGATTGGTGATAGTGGTAGTATTTATAGTGGTATCAATGTAAGTTACAATGCGCTTACTGAATTTCAAAGTTGGGTCAGAATTTAGTTCAAGGAAACTGTCAGTGTTGAGAAGATCTGTGCTCTTTTACATAATTTTTACGATTGAGATTACCAAACAATTACCTCTGTCTGCTTTGGTGATTATTAGATCGTTATGTCTGACTCTTCCAAAATAAATGTATGTCCGTATGTTATTACGGGGGTAATATGTGAAATGTTTTTCCGAATTCTCGCTTTATCACTTCTAATTAAAACTTTGTCGGTGAATTTGTTCATTTCAATGGCCTCTTCACATTCCATTGCTAATAATTGATGATATTTTTCATGGTTATATTTTTCAATTTTTATCTGAACATGTTTCTCGATTCAAATAATTTGCCTATACAACTTCAATTATAAACATGTGGAGATGATTTGTTTTCCACAGTCTGAAAATGAGAATATAATCAGGAAAATCTATACAAGTGTAGAAAATGTAAACTAATTAGTTCACCTCGATAAGTTGTCACGCCCTGTAATTACAGAAAAACTTTCTTCCTTACAAAACAGCATAATATTCTCAAACAAGATCGTGATATCCAGAAAAAGTTCAATAAGGTTCACATGCTTGACTGAAAGAGCTGATAAGCATACGCTCGTTAAACCATACGTTGTTATTGGAAGACAATTAAATGCACTTAAAAAAATAATTATCAAGAATAACCCTTGTACACCAAGAATGACAGCCATTAAATATAACTCTTTCTCGAAAAGGCATAAAATTATGTTTTATAATTTTTATTTATGACAGAAACAAAACAACCCATTAATCATCAATGCGTGCAATGACCAAAACACAGCTATTATTTTTGGTTGAAGATAATTATAATTACTAGTCGCGGTTAGACAAATTATCACGTGATTCGATAACGGAATATAAAAGCGCGAGTTTGATATCAAAATTATCAATCGGGGTTCAACAGTGAACCTAAGAACATGTCACTCTCAGAAGTGAGGTTAAAAAGTCAGTCGAATCACAGTATTGTACAATAATAATGAGAGTTTCAAATCAACATAGTGAACGTCAGAAAACTCAGCCAATTCAAATCAAGTATTGAAGCTCCAAGTGAACGTACTAGTGAACAGTAGTTTTTTTCCAAAAATTGTCCATTTTTGTCAACGCTTCCAGAACAGAGATAATACAACGGGAGTCCGCAATTCAATAGTTCATGATCTCTTAGAAAAACCATAGCCATATTGAGCTATACTAACATACCGGGCGAATAAAATAGAATAACCAATTAACGCCGAATTAATCGGAATAATAATAAAATTGAAACTAATTGTCGTTAAAACACCTACTCCAGTGAATAAGTGTAAAACAGGGGAAAATATGTAAGTTTTTCTATATTTATGTTTATGGTAAGCCCAACCTTTTTTCTCATGTGCATGTTTATGTAAGAGTACCTCCATAGTTTCAAGTTAGCAAATATTTCGAAAGAGAATTACTTCTAGCCGTTTGTGGCAATTGATTTCAAGATTGTTCTTTTAGTAAAATTATTTCGATTGTGTAGCCAACTGTAAAAGTAACTGCCAATAAGCTACACTCGTTTTCGTTGGATGATTATTGTTCATATTGTTCGTATATATAATAAAGGAATTTATTGTATCCACGTTTACTAAATATACATATGTACAGTCTTAACATTTTATGAGTGCATTTTTATTATTTCTTGGTAAATTATTGTTTTTCGAAATTCCTCCTGAACGGTAGTACTTCCTGGATAAACAACCCATGTTCCAGTATTTGAGAGAAATGAGATTTGTTCTGAGCCGCACCAGAACATAGTTTCAGTTTCGACCGTCTTCAGATAGTCGATGCTCTCAATACTGTTTTTTCCAATCTAACGAAAAAAGTCTGGTTTTACAGGTGTGGTGTGTTAAGTCATAACACCCTGTATATGGGCCAGGCTTATAACAAAGTTACCTCGTCCACCAAATTATATTTCCCATAGAAAAATGATTCAATTTGTCAGTTACTTATCGTTCCCTGAATATGCCTTTCAAAAAATAGTAAAAATTCGAGAGATACTTCTTTATAAAGTTTTTGACTGACGTTTCGGGGACTATCTGCCCCCGTCCAAAATCTTCTGAATCTCCTTTGATTGTTAAAATAATTTGCAAGAGCAGAGCCTTTTTCGCTTTTTCAAATGACGGATGTCAATTGGGATCTGCCAAAAAAATTGAGAGTGACGTATTGCTCATTTGATATATGGGGTGTTGTTCCAATCAGTTAATTAGCATTCTACCATATCCCACTTCCTCTCTGAGTAGAGGTAACCATGTATGGTCCATTTCAACAGAATTTGTTGCAAAGCAGTTGTTATTGGAAAAAAGTTTCTTTCAATTTTCTCCTCTCTTGATGTGGTCCTTTCATTAAGATTCTCGTCCTATTCCATTCAATCGTTTGATCGCCATTGGATGTGAGGACATGTTCTGCAATTTTCGATCCGGTTTTATGTCGATTTCTGATGTAACTCTGATGTTCACTTCTAATGGTCTTGACGTTTCACCTATATAACTATCACCACACGAACAAGGTAAATTGTAAACACAGTTTTTGGTAGTTTCTTCGGCGTTTTTTGATTTTGTTTGTGTTAGTATAGATCTCAGAGTGTTTGTTGTTCTGAATGATGTTCTCACATCACACCTATCGTCCAATCCGTTTGATCTTCTCAGATAATCCAGGGACCCAAGGTATTATGTTGGTTGTGAAATGTGTAGGTGGTGGGGGTTCTCCTGTTGGTTGTGTTGATTGTTTCTTTGGTGGATTTTTGTTTTCAATGTTAGTGATTGTTTTTTCCACAAACTAACCTGGATATGCATTTTCCTCGAGAACAGATTTTATGAGGTTCATTTCTTTCTGTAGATTCTGGTTGGAATTGCAAACTGTTTGGTCTCGATTATAGAGACATTTAACTATGCCTTTTTTCACACTGGCGTGTTTGTTTGAGTTGTAGTGTAGATATCGATTGGTATGTATCTCCTTTCTGTGTACAGATGTTTCGATTCGGGATAATGATTTTTGGATCATGACATCTAAAAAGGGAAGTTGATGGTTTTGTTCTGATTCTAACGTGAATTTAATTGTCGGTTCTGGACCATTTATATGATCCAAGAATTTTTTAAATTCTTCTTCACTTTCATTCCAGATAGCAAAAATATCATCTACGTATCCCCACCATATTTTTGGACCAATGTGGAATGTTCCAACGGAGGATTCTTCAAAGTACTCCATGAATATGTTACTTAAAATGGGTGACAGAGGAGAACCCATCGCCATACCAAACTATTGTTGATAATATTCGTTCTTGAATTGGAAATATGTTTTTTCTGTGCATAGTTTGAGTGATTCTGTGTTGGTACTGACCTCCAGTTTTGTTCTTGTCTTCAGTGATGTGTCATTTCCAGATCTTTCTTTCACGATTTCCAGAGGTTTATCAAAAGGGACATCAGAAAACAAACTCTCAACATCAAAACTTACTAGGATATCTCCATTGAATTTGTAATTCATTCAATTTCTCCAGAAAGTAGGGGGGTATTTCTTATGAAACTATTTCCATTTCCAGATAGTGGTTCCAGAATGTTGAGTAGGTATGTAGCGAGTGTTTTTGAAGGAGATCCAATGGAACTAACAATGGGGCGTAGAGGATGAGATGGTTTGTGTATTTTTGGTAATCCTCAAAAAAGTGGGGCTTTGCTGTGGTGTGAAAATAGGTCTCTGCATTCTGTTTTCGTGAGTATGTTTTTGTGTATAGCTAAAGTTCGGTATATTTTGCTTTTTATTGATGGAGGTTGGATTTTTGTTCGGTTTTTTGTATACTTTGTTCACTGATATGGTAGTGTCTTGATTGAGTGTGTGATATGTGGTGTTTAATATCATTAGTGTTGGTTTGTCCTCTTAATCAGTAGTGTTCATGATGACTGTGGCGTTACCTTTACAAGCCATTTTGATCTGATTGTCTGATCGAGGAGATCTCAATGCACCTCTTTCATGTTTGTTTAAATTACTTCTGTGATGATAAGGCTGTGTTAGTGCGTTTTTGCAGTCAGATCTATAATCACCTGCTTCTTCAGGTGGCAAAGGCTGTGCTGTTGCTTCGATGGCAGTGATAATTTCTAGCGTTAGAACTATTTTGGGTGCAACTGCGAAGTTCAGTCTCTTCGCTAACACAAGTTTATCGTGTATGTCTAAGTTTCATGATGACAAATGGATTACAGTTTTTCAGAAAAAGTTTTATTGTTTGATATGTGTTGTAGGTGTATTTGTTTCTCTTCTAATAATTTGTGAAATTTGTATATATGTATTGTGTTCCTCTGTCGATTGTATAAGTTGTAGGAATTGTGAATACAGAGGTGCAAGTATTCATAGTCATTTCGATTCAAAATAACAATCACTGACATTGGAAAACAAAAATCCACCAAACAACCAATTGATACTACCAACAAGAGTACTCCAACACCTCACATTCACAACCAACATAATACCCTATGTCTCAGATTATCTGAGAAGATCAAACGAGGCATAGGATGATGTGAGAATATCATTAAGAACAACAAACACACTGAGATACTAACACAAACAACACAAAAAAACGAGGAAGAAAGTACCAATAACTGTGTTTACAATTAGGTTCGTTACAATACCTTGTTCGTGTGGTGATAGTTATATAGGTGAAACGTCAAGACCATTGGGAGTGCGCCAAAGTGAACATCAGAGTACATCATAAACCGACAAATAACCGGATCAAAAATTGCAGAAATATCCTCACGTCCAATGCGATCATAGGATTGAATGGAATAGGACAAAAATCTCAGTGAAGAACCACATCAAGAAGGAGAAAATTGAAAGAAACTGCCTGTATTCTTCTCTCCAATGATATACTGCTTTCCAACGTATTCTGTTGAAATGGACCATACTCAGAGAGGAAGTGGGATATGGTAGAATGCTGATAAACTGATCTGAACAGACCCCATATATCAAATGAGCAATACGTCACTCTCAATCAAAAACTATATAGAGAACTATCTTTCGAATTTTTACTATTTTTTTATAGGTATATTCAAGGAACGACAAGTTACTGACAAATTGAATCATTTTTCTATAGGAAATATAATTTGGTGAACGCAGTAACTTATCGGGGTGAACTAATTTGTTTACCCTTTCTACACTTGTATAGATTTTCCTGATTATATTTTCATTTTCAGACTATGGAAAGTTACCCAAAAAAACTTGTCAAGAAACGTTGTTCCTCCACAAAAAATCACATTCTTCAATACTTATGTGAATGAATAAATATTTCAATGTTATTATGAACAAATTGAAAATTAAAACATCTAGGCTTTATGAAGTTGACTTGTTGGGAAACAATGATCTTCTTGTATATTTTCTTCGAGATTCATTTGTGTAGCCCCGCTACTTTTTTCCAGATGACTTTCAAATCCACACATACATTGAATCATGTCTGTCCTTGTTGGTGTTATTGTGAAATCGTTGTGGCAGAAAAATATTCAAAGGTACCGATGCAAATTATTGAGTTGAATATGTAAGTTCACGCCAATTTATTTTAAAAAGGCCAGGTTAATGAATATTACTTGATAACAATAAGTATAAATAGGATCGAGGACCATTCCTTCATTTTCTTCCAACTTGTTAAGGTATGTGTTCACTATTGAACTGTTTTTTTATATATAAAGGAAATTTATGCACCATCTCATTGACGCACTTATATAATTGAAATTTCTGCTTCGCATATAGATTGCAGTTTTTGTAAATAAAATCATGTTTGTTTACTTTTTTTTCCTAGGAAGTGATTGAATAAGGAGCAACTCTATCAGCTAGTTGAGCCAAAAGAGAACCCATTTCAGTTTGATTAACAAATAAAAAAATGGGTTAATTCTTGTTCCCAGTCCTAATTTTTTTTGCGATAGCTCATTCGATTTGGAATGACGTAAAGACAAATGTTTCTCGAGCTTTCATTAACACATAAAATATTACAACTTTTATCAACAAAATGAGATGAAAAAAAAAATATTCAGAATTCTATGTCCATTATGTATAATTTTTATTCAACGCCGAAAGTAGGTTTTCGCGCAGCCGTTACGGCTGAGACAGTATATCAAACAAAATAATTGTTTTCAGTATTAAATATAAATTGAAAATGATAGGTTTCAATAAATAAGGAAGATCTTCAAAGTATTTTATTTTTCAGATTTCCAGCTAGAGATGAATTTTTCCATTCTCAATTTACTCATGGTAACCTTGGGAAGTAATCTCATAAATGCATTCTTGACACCTGAGGTGAGTTTTCTCTCTCTCTCTCTCTATATATATATATATATATATATATATATATATATATATATATATATATATATATATTTTCAACACTAAAATTAAAAAAACATTGAGTTCGAAATATAAAGCGTTATTCAACAAAATATAAAAAAACTGTAATATATATGAGTATTCACTTACAACATATTTCATTTAATTATCTGCGTTTGCATCGTACGAACGTTGTTGAAATTATGTGACTTCGATGTTATCGGGAATGGTTTGTTACACTGTTCATGAGAACACTGGATTGTTTAGATTGAATTTATTGTATATCAGCCTGACTGTATTTTTTTGGCAGCATGTCATGATCAGTTTCCATTATTACTATTATAAACCAAGGTGAAAAAGGTTGGTATAAATCTGGCTTAGGTTCTGATATCATTTCTAGTTAATGCTGTTGGGGTCTTTTTCAATATGTATCATTTCAAGAAATGTTCTGACTCTTGGATTTCTTTCTTTGGTCAAAATTTCAACTTCAAATCCAATTTTAGAAAACAAACAAGAAATTGAAAATATACCCTTCAATAAACTCTTCTGAATACAAAGAAAAACTATAAAATGGATCTGGAAATAGAAAACAAACTTAATATACACAACTCCCAACCGTCAACGATATAAGGCTTGCCCAAATCACATTAAACTGGAATTTCCTTTCTCCCTATTGTTAGCAATATTCAATCTGCTATTTACAATTGATCCAAATTCCTCTCAGAAACTCTATTGAATTTTTTTGGAAAAAATTATTATTATGTGAAAAACACTTGGAAATTTGTGGAATTTGTTCGCAATATACGAGTTCCACAAAATCATATAATAATCTCTCTGGATATAGTTCCTTCATATACAAATATTGTTACAAAATCAGCGATAGATATCACAGGAAAAAAAGTCACACAATACTAACTTCGAAAGAGTTTTGGAAAGGAATTGAACTTTGTTTAACCTCAACATAGTTTCAATATATTAGAGGAGTCATAACTTCTAGAATATTAGGAGTATCAAAATGAGATTTGGTATGTGAAGAGAAGAGTTTTCACATATTTCTCACACCCTGTATATTGTAACATTTTCAGATTTCTGAGACGATTCTGGATCAGATTGTGACATTTTACAAAGTTTTTACCTATTAAATTTTTTTAGAGTTACTTCTAATATTGCATCTAGGTGGCGATGATCGGACGTAAACTAATCTGAGCACCTCAGGTGATGTCAGAAAATTACAATCGCAAAGTTTCGGTGACAAGTATGATAGATAGTAATAAGAGAAGTTGGCAAAATTACAGTTTTGTTTATTATTTTTCAAATGGCGACCATTTTTCGACAAGCACTTTCCGAAAAAATTCTTTTTTGACAAATCTAACGATACTAATTTATTTGCGACTAAAAATAAAAACATATCAAATATTACTGAGGAAAATACTGGATAATAATTTATTTACCTTTGTCAAGTGTGCCACGGAGAATAATTCATTTACTTCCACTCTAGTGAATTTTCAAAGAGTATTCCTTTTTTATTTGGGAGGAGTTTAAAAAATTATTTATGGACAGAGCTGAGCATTCCTCCTTGGTCAAGATACATTTCAGCTCGTTCAATTGTTTCTCTCAACACGTTTTGTAACATTTGATATACTTCCAAATGCCCGTCGAATTCTTTCTCCTAAGATTTAAAAGTGGCTGGGGCTGTTGCATGGTAAACCTCTCCTATAACATATCCCCAAATGAATAAATCGAGCACTGTGAGATCCGGTGAGCGGGCAGGCCGCCGTACTAGACCATTGATCGCAATAACTTGATTGATAAAAAGCTCTATTGAGTAATTGAGAACTTCTCTGGTATTATGAGAAAATGTTCCATCTTGTTGGAAGTAAATTCGCCGTGAAACTGCTGAAGGTAGATTATTAAGAAGATCCCCGATTTCATTTTGAAAAAAACCCAAGTACCTAACCCCTGTTAACTGATCTTGAAACAATATTGGCCCAATTATTCTGTTTTCAACGATACCAGCCCAGACATTGAAGGTTACTTGAAAATGGCCCTCTCTCATTGCATGTTGATTTTCTTGGACCCAGTACCGTTTTATCAACCTCAGTCATAGCAAGAACGGTAATCTCAGTCTCTTCATTTATAATAAACCTCCGTTACGCCTCTCGATTTCATTCTTGCCGAAAACGATTCTCAACATACGGAAAATACTGATAGGATGGATGTTGCCGATTGGGATATCTCTGAGCATATAACACAGCAGCATTCTTTGAATTCCAATGACATTCTTCAAATATTAATAACACATCCACTCTTTCACTGTGATTATACATTATTTCAAAAATAAATTAAACTGACATTTAACGAAAACTAATAAATTTTCACTGCCTGCTCAGAAAGCTTGTCACTGTCATTACCTAAGTGAGTGTTTTGTTTTCCAAAGAAGACTTGATAAAAATAACTGCAAAATATTATGCATCATGGCTATCCATGGCACACTTGACAAAAGTTAATAATTTATCATCCAGTATTTTCCTTAGTTATATTTAATTTACGTTCTTATTTTCAATCCAATCACAAATAAATTGGTATCATTAGATTTCGGAAAGTGCTTGACAAGAAATTGTTGCCAATTGAAAAATAATAGGTAAACACGAAAATGTAATTTGCCAACTTGTCTCATTTCTATCTGTCATACTAGTCACTAAAACTTTGCCATTGTAATTTTCTGACATCACCTGACGTCATCAGATTAGTTAACGTCCGATCATGGGCCCTAGATGCAATATTAAAAGTGACTCTAAAAAATTAAGTAGGCGTAAGAACATTTCAAAATGTCACATTTTGATCCAGAACTATCACAGAAATTCAAAAATGTCACAATATACAGGGTTTTCCATTTAAAAATCCAAAAACGGAAGTGACCGGAAAGTAGAAAATATGCGAAAACTTTCTCCTTCACATACCATTCACCTATACCAAATCTCATTTTGATTCACCTAATATTCTAGAAGTTATGCCTTGTCTAATAGATTCGTTGACACCCGGTATATTACAGATGTTTTTATAAAGTGTTGAATAACGTGTGGTAGTTCTATTTGTTGAAAATTTAAACAGGATGTTCATTAAATCAGATGTGGAATCATCTGCGACTGAAAGATAAACTTTAGTCACTATCTTCCATCGTCAAAAAAACCTCTTGTGGGGTATTCATGTTGAAAAGGGAAACATTCTCAATTGAATATTGATAGAAATATTTTTCTGTGAATTCTTTTCAGTAAGGGCCTTTTCAGAATATCTATCAGATGTAGTTCAATATCCAGCGTGGCTTTAGCCTGGGAAGTGGTTGTTTTCTGTTAGACATTCACAAAAAATAACTTCATTTTAATCGTGGATTTTCAAATTCACAGAAAAATATTTCTATCAATATTCAATTGAGAATGTTTTCCTTTTCAACGTGTGATAGTTCGTTCCGAATGTTTTTAATTATTTGAGTGCATACATTTTAATATTGTGTTGAGTAAGATAAGTCTCAAACTCCAGATTTTTTTATATCAGTGTTTTCAACCTGAAGATGACAAATACTATGTGAAACGTCGTCACAAGGGATTATACGAATTGACTGAATCAGAACTTTATAACGAGAAATGAAAGAATATATATATATAATATACATATATATATATATATATATATGTTATATGCAAGATAACTAGTGGCCATCCCAGGAGTATCAGGTTACCTTCCAGGAAACTGCTGACTTGCTATCTTCCCAGGGCCATCACGTCCGCTCTCAGCAACTGACTACATATAATATTTCGCTGGTCTATGCAGCGTCACCATTTTTCTAACATTATAAATAGCCCTGCGAGGCATCATTAAAAACTAGTTGTTTTCAGACACTCAGTCAAGTAGTTTTAATTGTATTATTATATTTTCCAAATAAAGTCAAAAGGAGTCTACTATACTCCTTTTTGAAGTAGTAATTGTTTTTAAAAAGTCTTTAGTGAAAAGTGAGATATAACATATATATATATATATATATATATATATATATATATAATATACCATAGTTTTTGCTGATAAGTTGGGGATGAAACTAGTGAATATTGAGGTTTGCAGCAATGAAAAAAAAAATGAAGGTAATCTAAGCTATCAAAACTTTTCATTTTCATTAACAGGGACACTACGTTAAAATAGATGACAAAGTGGAATTATTCCGATTGGTCAATGAAATGAAGTTATACTCACATATTTGTTAGAATTGGTTTCAAAGATGTTGGATATCAAATAATACATACATTGTGACAAACAATTTTGAGAAAGTTGACATGTAAGCAAAAACACAAGTTTAAAATTTATTGTTGTTACTGAAATATTAACAACAAATTATTTTTTGGATAGGAAACCAAATCACGGAGCATGCAGATCCTACAATTGAAAGCATAACATCTGAAAATCAATTAATTGGGAAGGAAATACGAATTGTACTGAAAAATTTCACCTTTGATAATTTTTATGCTTTATAATGAATATTTCACATTTTGAATTGAGAAAAGTCGGAAATTTTTCGCAAAAGAACATAATTATCGAACTGCATTTGTCTTAGATCTATCGTTTTGGTTTCCATATATCTTGTGAAATCTCAACCTCTCATTCATTCCAGGAAATCGGAGAGCCTTTTGCATCCGTGGCAAAAGACACTCATGAAAAGTGTAACCTAATTACTGGATCAGGATCCGATAAAGATATTGCTGATATGAGAAATGGGATTTTCGATGATAATAATCCAGATCTAAAGGTATGTGTTTGCATTATATTAAAAATATGGGTGTTTTATCACATCCTCATCTCATCTAGCAAGGAAATGAACCGTATTATCAGAATGATTCAACTTCTTCCACAACGTGACTATGCTTATGTCGAAATCATTTTTATCAAACCAAACAATTTTTTAAATAACGTTACTCCGTAAATATTTCCGAAAATTGTGCTACAACTTCGTGTCTTTGCGTTCAATCTTTGAAAATTTGAGGAGCCACATGTTTAAAACTGATCAATACAAGTATCAGTTGGATCCAGGAAATGAGGTCCATCATTCATGCTTGTTGACAACTTCCATTGCTGCATCTTCAGGAACTTCTGATAGACTTGTCGATTTTTTCTAAAGAGACGCGGCAAGTATGTGAGGTGAATTTTTCAGACTCAAGAATCTTTGCAACTACGCTTATTACATGGCGTATTCGTGTACAAATACATTGTATCATTATTTGATGTTTTTTGATAAAATTAACTCTTCGGAGTTGAATTACCTCTTTGAATCGCCACGCTCATGTGATGGATGTCGTTGGCAATCTCCAATACTAGTAGATGAATAAACTTCCACTACATATATGCAAACAAATGTTATTGAAATTATTAAAGACAACTTATTCGTGTAGGAAAGGCTTCTCTGATGGTGCATGTTATCGATTTTAGTGAGACAATTTATCTGTGGTAGGATGTCAAAGCTTAGCAGTATCTTCCCCAATTTCTCATACACAAAAAGAGAAAATCTAAAGGTCATTTGATTGCTCAATGGAGTGATGAAGGCTTCATCCTACTCTTGACCCAGGGGAGGTGGAAGCACTATTTTCTTCCATCGACATGTCTCTAGTGGGAGAAAATTGTATCCAACTGTAAAAACACCTCAGTGTTTGAATATGATGCTCGATATACTGTTCAACCAGCCTTACGATAGAACTAGTTGGTACCCGTGCCTTCGTCCGTGCGGAATTTGTATTTTTTCTATGTTTCTTCGTTGGTTCCATTTGTTACCTTGGCTTTTTCCGCTTTCCGCTTTCCGCTTTTCCGTTTTCCGTTTTCCGTTTTCCGTTTTCCGTTTTCCGTTTTCCGTTTCCGTTTCCGTTTTCCGTTTTCCGTTTTCCGTTTTCCGTTTTCCGTTTTCCGTTTTCCCGTGGTCCCGTTTTCCTATCCACGTTATTCCGGTATTCCATTATCCCGTTATCTTTTTTTTTTTTTAGGTTTATCTGCATCAACCATTCGGGTTATTAGCGGGGTTCAATACATTTTATATATCACAAAATACATTTATATATTTCAGAAAGGCAACTAGTCTATCTATGTTCTGTGGGTTGAGGATTGTTCGTAGCTCACTGAGTAGACCGATAACATCTCTTTGTCGTGGGTACAATGGACAGTCCTGAAGTATGTGTTTCACATTGATATTTGTTTGACAGGTTTCACATATTTTGGTCACATCTTGTTGAAACAGGTGTTGATGTGTCGAATTCGTATGGCCAGTGCGGAGCCTGGTGAGAATCACTTGATATTTTCTACATAGTCCCTGGTATTGTATAGGATTCATATTTGGGTTGATTTCCAGTAATTTATTATTTTCCTGTTCATGCCCTCTCTCACGCCAGATATTTTGTATAGACGCCCTTATAGTGGGCTTCATATCTGTGTATGGAATTTTTGTAATGATTTCAGAGGATGGGTCTACACTGGCATCTTTTGCAGCCATGTCTGCCTTCTCATTTCCGGGAATGCCTATGTGGGATGGAATCCAGGTTGGTTGGTTGGTTGGTTGAAAGCTGACGAGCCAGAGACAGGGTTGGCACTTAGCTTCCCTTGACACTGCGACCAGCTGGGGTCTATTGTATCACTCTGTCGTCAGTGGTTCCTCATTCAAATAGGTTTGTGCCTTTAATTAGGTTGAGAAGCCTGTTGATAAGGTTTTTCGGATTCATGCCTGTTTCCCGGGCTGATCTCTCCAAAGGTTCTGTGTCGCCTACTACTTAGGGCGTCACAGTCGAAGATAATATGAGAGGCTGTTTCCTCCTCTTCATCACACAGCCTACACTCCACGGTTTCCCTGCGTACTCCCATGGTGTTTAGGTGTTTTCTTAGGCCGCAGTGTCCAGTCAGCAGACCTATTATTATACGAGCCTTCGTTCTGTTCAGGTTCAGAAGTTCAGCCGTCAGGGTCCGGTTTGGATGCCCTACCATGACTCTGCTGTGTATTTGCCCGACAGTTTGATCCCAATATTGTTGGTGTTTTCTTTCTATCCACTCGTCGATCAGGGTCCTGCATCGGTTTTTGCTAATCCCATGTGCAGGTTCTGGCCCTGTGAATAGCGTTTCAGATGCTTGTCTAGCTAGCTGGTCCACTTTGACGTTGCCTTCAATGCCTCTATGACCTGGTACCCACATCAAGGTGACCTTGTTGTGTTTTGCCAGCTCGATGAGGTTCTGGAGGCAGTCCCAGACCAGTTTGGACTTTATCTGTATAGAGTTAAGTGCTTTGATAGCACTTTGACAGTCAGATAAAATGTAGATGTGTTTTTTTCTATAACCACTTTCTAGATTCTTCTGAATGCATTCCATGATAGCATGTGTTTCGGCTTGGAATATCGTGGAGCATTTGCCAAGTGGTATTATGTAATCCCTTCTTGGCCTTACCCCATGTATTCCTGCTCCCGTTCCTTCAACTGTCTTTGAACCGTATGTATGCCAGACTATGTCCGCAGTTGATTGTGATTCTATACTCGGGGCCCATCCAGATCCATCAATTCGTGTTTCGAATGGTTTTTCGAATGAGTATAGGGGTTGCATGTAATCTGAAATCATTTCGAGTTCTTCGATGTTGATTACATGAGTGATTCTGGTATGTCCAGTTTTTCGGATTCTCCAGTTTTTTGTTTGTTTCAGTCTGTATGCACTCATCCTGGCCTCTCCAATGACATGTTAGTCGAAGGGTTCTAGGTTTAGGATGATTTCCATTGCAGCTGTTGGAGTGCTGTTCATTGCACCCGTGATACAGACACAGGCAAGCCTCTGGATTTTCCCAAGGTTGATTTTTGCCTGTCTTTGATTTGTTTTTGGCCACCATAAGAGTGAGCCCTAAGTTATTCTTGGTCTTATTACCGCTGTGTGAAGCCAGTGCATGGCTTTCGGTTCAAGCCCCCAGGTTTTTCCAAAAGCTCTCCTGCACATCATGAAGGTTATCTTGCTTTTGTTGGTTACATGTTGAAGATGCGGGTTCCAGGTTAGTTTCTTGTCAAGAATCAGCCCTAGATATTTCACCTGCTCTACTACTTGTAATGTTTCACCGAATAGTCTGGGAGGTATGAGATCTCCCATGTTTCTTCTCCGGGTGAAGGGAATCAGTGTTGTTTTGTTCGGATTTGCCCTCAGGCTCTTTCTGTTACACCATTCCTCTACTGTCCTCAGTGCATTTGGAATCCAGACCAGCTCTATGTTCTTTCCTTGGTGCCTCAGCTCGTACAACTGTGTTTTTATATTTTTCAAAAAAGGGAGTTTGGGGTAGAGCTGTTTGATGCCCTTCACAGAGCTCAGGGAATCTGTGAATATTACCGTGATCATTTCGTTGAGGTTTGTCGAGAGTTTAATGGCTTTCGCTATGGCATGTAGTTCTCCTGTATAGATTGAGCATTCTGGAGGTATACTGAACTCATGGATATTGGTCCCTGAGATAACTGCTGCACCTACTCGTTCGCCTTCACGTGTCTTAGACGCATCTGTGTAGAGTGTTTTGAACCCCCTGTACTTAGTTTCTATCTCGTGGAATTCTTGAAGGAGTTCGGGATTGGAGGTAGTGGACTCGAGAAATGCTGTAAGGTAGGTGTCCACTAGCCATGGTGGTGTGCCCTCCTCGTGAGCTGATATGGTATCCTCGAATGTGAAACCATGTTTTTTTACTCTCAGGTTGAATGGTCCTCTGGTGCTGCTGTTCTGTTGAAGTGTGCTACTAAGTTTGAGAATGTGTGTTCATAGGTTGGATGTTTTTTTATCTGTGGATATTTTAGCGGCATATGTTAGGCTCAGATATTGACGTCTCAGTTCCAGAGGTGGTTCGTTTGCTTCGACATGAAGACTCTCCACTGGGGTAGTTCGGTAGGCACCCATTACAAGTCTCAGGGCTGTATTGTGTGAAACATCCATTTGTTTCAAGTGCGATTTTGCTGCTGTGGGGTAACTGATTGAGCCATAGTCAATTTTGGATCTTATCATAATAGAGGAGACCGTGGGAGATCGACCTTCACCGATCTGATAACTCGATGAGACATATTTTTTATCAAATATAATTTATAAACAAATATGCCTATGATAACTTGCCTATCGAAAATTGTTCATAGCTATTTTTAATTGAATTGACTTTAATCGATTTTCTTTCATCACCTTCACTCTTTTGATAACCGAATGAGTTTCATCTCAACTGATAGTTTTTAACACTCAGAATATGCCTAGGTGGGCTTGCCTACTTATTTCTGTGCATGGCTACCTGGCAAGCAGATGTGAACAGGTAAGTCAATATAATTACACCGATCTGTTAACCAATCGAAATTGATATCATAGGTAAGATAATTTAATTACAAAACCAATCGTATAGGCTTACCTGCAAAAAATCGTACATAAAATATTATTGCCAAGCTATGAAGTTTTAGAATTTTAGCTATTTGATAGGTGCGAGAGAGAAAGTAGAGCGTCCGAGGTCCGTGTGATAGAACAGGACCCAACATAGCAGCTGCACGCTACCTGACCGTTGAATGTATCCAAGTGCGCATGCTCGTGTACATGTGAGTGACAGTGACAGCATTTATTTTCAGTCGACAGTAATTTTGAACTCCTTCATATGCTTTGTAATAAACGCTTTTAACAACATAAATGTATTAAATTTTGTTTTTCTATATTGATGATTTTTTTAAATTTATTATACTGAAATTTTAAAAGAAACACTTTTTCTTTCCCGCTTTACGGCATTTATTCGATTTTAAATAATAAATAAATTATTCTTTATGTAATTTTAAATATAAAATATAGATTTTTTCATCATTTTTGAATTTTATTATTCAGCTTCAAAATGAAAAAAAAATTGTTGAATTTTTATTTTTTTTAATTTATTATTATATTAAATTATTTATTTTTGATTAGCTCATGGCTGTAAGTATATATAGTGTGATATAATACAAAAATTGTGATCGAAATTAGAGTTATAATAAATTATAGCTCAAAATTACTGTCGAGTGTAAATAAATGCTGTCACTGTCACTCACATGTACACGAGCATGCGCACTCGGATACATTCAACGGTCGGGTAGCGTGCAGCTGCTATGTTGTGTCCTGTTCTATCACACGGACCTCGGACGCTCTACTTTCTCTCTCGCACCTATCAAATAGCTAAAATTCTAAGACTTCATAGCTTGGCAATAATATCTTATGTACGATTTTTTGCAGCAAGCCTATACGATTGGTTTTGTAATTAAATTATCTTACCTATGATATCAATTTCGATTGGTTAAGAGATCGGTGTAGTTACCTATATTGACTTACCTGTTCATATCTGCTTGCCAGGTAGCCATGCACAGAAATAAGTAGGCAAACCTACCTAGGCATATTCTGAGTGTTAAAAACTATCAGTTGAGATGAAACTCATTCGGTTATCAAAAGAGTGAAGCTGATGAAAGAAAATTGATTAAAATTAATTCAATTTGAAATAGCTATGAACACTTTTCGATAGGCAAGTTATCATAGGCATATTTGTTTATAAATTATATTTGATAAAAAATATGTCTCATCGAGTTATCAGATCGGTGAAGGTCGATCTCCCACCGGCTCTTAGACTATAAGATATCTACAAATTCTGACTAAGGTCATGCTGGCCGCTCCCCAGGACTGACTGGATAAAGTCTTCAATAAATTGATTCCGTTCTGGCATTGCTGTTTAAGTTGACGGATATGAGCATCCCATTTCAGTTTCTCATCGAATACTATCCCGAGAAACTTGATTTCTTCCACAAATTTCCATTGTTTACCATACAATTTCAGGGTCGTTTACTAAAGAGCATACATTTCGATTTCGTACTGGAGAAGGTGAATCCAGACTGGTTGGACCATTCTTCTAGCTTTGTGATGGAGTTTTGGAGGAGTTTGGTTGCAGAGAATATGTTGTTGCTGCTGATGTATAACACGAGGTCATCAGCGTATAGACCGTCTTTGATGGGTGCCTCCATTTTATTCCAAATATCGTTAATGGCTATGAGGAATAACGTTACACTTAGTATTGATCCTTGTGGCGTACCATTTTATTATATTTTTTTATCTGATAACGTGTTGTTTGCTCTGACACAAAAGGATCGGTTGCTCAGAAAATTTGAAGCGAAGGCTAGGAAGTTTCCATCTATTTCCCAAACTTTTAATTTCCTCAAGATGTTATATCTCCATGAGGAGTCATATGCTCTACATATATCAAAAAAGATTGCGATAACATTACGCTTCGTCGCGAAAGCTTCATGTACACTAGACTCGAGGTTAACTATATTGTCTGTTGTGGAACGGTTTTTACGAAAACCACTCTGTTGGGGTATCAGAAGGCTGTTTGCTTCTGAATAATATTGTAAAATTCGGTTCAGTATTTCCTCAAGTATCTTACACATTGTATTTGTAAGAGAGATAGGTCGGTATGATTGGGGGTCAGTTCTAGGTTCATTTGGTTTCAAGATTGGGATTATTGTCGCCATTGTCCAATTATCGGGAAAACATCTAGAGGTGAATATGACATTGTAGATCTTCAGAAGATATGTTTTGGCCGTTATGGGTGGATGGGTGAGAAGGCTATAAGGGATATCATTTGTGCCGGGGGTGGAGTCCCTAATTGAATTAAGTGCATCTTCCAATTCAGTCAGAGTTATTATGGCGTTGATGGGGTTCTGTGGGTATTCTGATATAGTAAGTGGTTCCCTTTCTGAAATTGATTTGTGTTCAAGAAACTGCGGCCTATAGTTGTCTTCCCTGGGAAGATCTTGAAAAATTCTTCCCAGTAAATTGAAGATTTCTGCTTTATTATTTATGGAGGTCCCTTCATCTTCAAGCAAAGTTAAAGTTCGGTGAGTTTTTCCACCTTCGAGTTTTCTAATTTTAGTCCACACATCAGTCATAGTGGTGGAAGTAGTTATGGTGGACACAAAGTTCCGCCAGGACTCCTTTTCACTTTTTTAATAATAAATCTTGATTGTGCTCGTAGTTTTTTCAATTCTAGAAGAATTTCTGATGTATTTTGTTCCTTTGATCTGTTGAAAGCGTGTTTCGTAAGTTTGGTTGCTTCTTCACATTCTCTGTTCCACCAGGGTACTGGTCCGTGTCCTACTACTGGAGATGTTTTACCAATTGCTTGTGTGGCTGCTTCAATTATTGTACGAGTGAAATGGTTGACTATTTCGTTTATATGCGCCCCATCTTTGATTTCATGTGTTGTATTATCTTCCACTAGACGGCAGAAAAGTGCCCAGTCAGCAGTGGTAATTTTCCATTTCTGTGGGACTGTTGAGGGTTCGTTGAATCCCTTTTTGTGTTCTATAAAGATCGGGAAGTGGTCGCTATCGTATAGGTCTGGCAGAACATCCCAATTCAGTGAGGGAGTTGATGCTGGGTCACACAGAGTTACATCGAGAGCTGAGTGGTTACCTGAGAAGGCGTTGAACCTTGTTTTTGCCCCAGTATTGAGGATTGTCAAGTTTGTAGTGTTGATGACATTTTCCAATGCTCGCCCTCGTGTATTGGTGGTATCACTTCCCCATAACTCGTTGTGACAAATAGAGTCGCCTAGGATGATACATGGTTTTGAGATCTGTTTGAGTAAATCATTGAGGTTCTGTTCATCTACATTGGTGTTGTGGAAAATATAAGCATTGCATATATTGATATTAATTGGGCCTTTGATAGAAACTGCTACTGCTTCCAAGTTCGTATGCAGTTGGATTTTTTCAGCGTGGATAGACTTATCAATGTAAATTGATACTCCTCCACTGGCCCTCAGTTGGTCTTGTTGATTTCTATGGAAAGCAAAGTAGGCTTTGAGCTGATAAGTTTTGCTATCCCGGAAATGGGTTTCCTGGAGACATAAAATTAAAGGATTCAGTTCATTTCTCAGTTTCTGTGCATTTCCTATGGGTGTACAACCCATTTAAGTTCCATTGTAAAATGAACATTGCTTGAGATATAAGTAGGTTTCTTGAGAGAAACTGTCACTGTCAGACTCTGAGAGGGATGCATTGGAGTTTGTTTCAGATTATTTCTGTAGTTGGTATATAATTTTCTTTTTGATCCTAGTTATTCTGGATCTGATTCCTCTCTCCTCAAGCATGGGGTGAATTTTCGAGAGCATATCTAGGAGTCCGTGTATATCTTTTGTGTGTTGTTTGGCGATTGAGAGGGGGTCTGGGGAACCAAAACTGTTGTCTAAGAAACTGGTGAACTGATCTAAGTTCAACGGGAATGGAGGATTTGCTTCTTCAAAAGTTTTTTTGTTGGTCTGATTAATTGTTCGCATGAAATAGGCGATTCAGGAAGGTTGGTTGTGATCTTTTTTGTCCTGGGGGTCGGCTTGATAAAAAATGAGGGAGGTGCCATCGTGGAGATTTCAGGTGAAGGTGTAACTATTTCTGCTGCATTGCCCTTGTTTGTGGTAGGAGTTAGAATGAGGGGTGGTATTGCTTGTTCTGTAGAGTTTGACTCTGAAGTTTGATTTGTAGATTCGTCGGTCTCATAAGATTGTTGCAGTTCGGTTGACTTTTCTGGTTCAGGGCATACAGATGCTAGATGTCCCATTTTTTACATCTAAAGCAGCTCAGGTTATCTTCGGAAAGAAATATTCGGTATTGGGTGTTATCAAAATTAATGAGGATTGAATCTGGGACGGAAATGTTCTCATTGGGATTCATTCCAGCCCGAAGGAAGGACTCGACGTGAAAAGGATATGTTTAGGTTGTGTTATCGATCCAAGGGCAACAATGTAGTCATGGAGTTTGACTCCATCGATTGGAGGGAAAAGAATAGCTTGTTCTTTTGTTGGAAACTGGGTACTTGTAACAGGTTGGACATTATTCGATGCGTCAGGTAGCGTAGTTTGGGAACCTCTGTAGTCAGGATTGTCCCTATTTCTATTTTCAGTCATTGCTGAAATACCGGACTAGCATCGCCGTGCGAGGCGTGCTGGTACGGTTCTGTCCCGCTGCCTCTTGTGGTGATGCTGTTTAGCCAGCGCTAACAGCGGACAAAGAGAAACCTCAGTACGATGTTGATTTCGCAGAGTTCTGTGTTAATATATTGTTTTTGATGGTACTCACAGTGTTAAGCACTTCACAATCCAATGCACTGAAGTTTGTTTGCATAAAAAGTATATTTATAACTCATTATATCAATAACTGGGCTTTATTTTCAGAACAGTCAAAACTCCGTGTGTATTCGATTATACCAGAGTTCCCCGTTATCTTGTTTCGGTAGCACAATTGATTTGACAGCGAACGTTATGCTTTGTGTCGACTGTTACAAATTCACTAACCCCTTGTCACCCCTGTGTGATCGGAGTTTTCGAATGAGTTCAACACGATTCATTTATTGGTAGCAGAGAGCCAAAACACCAATTGTTGTGAATCTAAGGTGAAAACCAACGGAACACGTATAAACATTTTCAGCCTTCATTTCACCCCTTCAACAGATGAATGATTGAAAACAGTGAATACCTCAAATATCAATATTTATGACTGTAGATCAAGAACTAACGGAACCTCCATACAAACTTTCAATCCCCATTCAACCCTCACTTCACCCCTTCAGGGGTTGGGTTTCCAAAAACACCCAAACACAACATTGCACCAGAAACCTCAAATACGACATTATAAGAACAACTTGAAAAAACCAACAGTAATCCTATACAAACTCTTCAGGATAGAATTTCCAAAAACTCAGAATAACATGTTTTTAATTTGAGAAAAAGAGCTCGAATACCTATATGACTCTATTTTCAAAACTAACGGTACTCCCACTCCCCCTTCCCCCTTTTTCCGCTTCGGCGATGGAGTATCCAAGCAAACCCTCCTAGTGATAGGAATTGCAGTTCTTAGGTCCAGCGGTTTGGTCTGGGCGTTGATCGTGAGTAAATCAGTCAGTCAGTCAGGACATGTGACTATACAGGATGATTCACGGTGGATGGTACAGTAAATGATTCTGGGAGCCAGGCAACGGATCACTCTCAAAATTTAGTGGGCATTCTCTACCCAACTGCAAAATTTTCAAAAATGCGGTGTTTCCAATTCTACCAGAAAGTATGTGCGGTCGCAACGAGTAGCAAGTTGAATTGTAGCTCCAGCTAATTTAGTTGGTTTATTGGTCAAAAATTATCATTATTTCCCACATTTTATTCGTTCCGGCAAATCAGAAGATACTTCTTGATACTTGGAGTAAGTCTCATAATTGATATTTTTTATATATCTTGAATTCTCGTTGCATTTGAAATGGTAGACACGAAAAGACAAAAACGGAGCTGATAGCTATCGTTAAGGGAGTATCACAAAAACTTTCAGACGAGATTCTTGCCAATGTCACTCTGTTGGAAATTCTCGCCACGAAGGTGGTTGATATGGTTTCACAAAAAATAGTCTACGAAAATCTCAACGCTGGAGAATAAAATTGAGAATATACAGCGAGATAAAACTGAGATGTAACTGAGATTTGGAACAAAAAACGAAACCGATCCAACTGCGTATTTTTAGTATTCCAGAGGGTAATGAGGTAAACTTAAAGATCAATGTTTTTTCAATGTTTGAAAATCAACTTGGAGTTGAGAATATTATTATCTATCAATGTTATAGAATTGAAAAATGAATGGGGCAAGAGACATACGGGGAAATTTCATTCACACCAACAAATCCGTCATTTGATAAACCATGTGGATTTTCAGTAAAATAATCGATCTATTGGAAAACAATTTCGTCTGACCCATTGAAAAGCCTTGATAAAGACGCCAAATAGACGTCGAAACGTCGGTAATTTGAAATTCAGACTACTCATTGTGTCCTATTTCCGCTACTTTGAAACCTATTTCTAATTGAAGGACGCTAACACTACAGAATTATATATAGGGTGTTTGATAAGTTTCGTTCCGCACGTCCATCGCCTTAATAGATTTCAAAGGTATTCACGACGATTTGAATGCTTTCAGATGAATAATGTATTCACCTGAAAACCTCCAAAATCCATTGAGACGATGGACGTCCGAAACGAGAGGAATCAAGTTACCACATCGTCTACAACCTTCAAACAATATATAGGGTGTTCCTTCCAAAATATCAATGTTGCCAATTCTTTCTGATAGAAGTCGCAACACCGCATTTAGTTGGGTGGAAAATACCCTGGTGGGCTCTTCGTCAAAGTGATCCATTGCCTGGTTCACCAGAAACGTCCAATGTACCATCCACTATGAATCGACCTGTATATGTAAAGATACATGTGATTTGGGTGTGTTAAGTTTATCGATTGTCGAAAATGATCATGTGTGCTCACACATGGGATTAGAAAATTCACAGTTCTGCAAGTTTTGGAAAAATTGAATTTCCTATTCATCTTGCCTGAATTCTATTCCGAATTCTTTAGAAAAAGCTGAGGTACAGAATGTGTGTTCCACTTGATTTGAGGAGTTGGGATTCGAATAATTCTAACAAGTTGGACGCCATGGATACGAAATGATTCATCGATTTGAGTTGAAAAATATTATTCATTTTAACTACGGTCGTTTTTTTATAGCTTCAGAAACACAGCAGTATTTCCTATAACTCTTAATCATGTGTGAGATTATATGAAAATGATCTGACTCATTCGGACAATCAATAAAACCATGTTCATTTTTGTTCCAATAGAAGAGCCTGGTTTCAATAATCATGTGAAAATAAAAAATTAAAAAAACTTAATTTTCTTCTGGAATGAGCGTTGACCATTTCTGACTATAAAATGTATTATTTATACAATTCAATATTCATCTTTTTCAGAAATACGTATTGGGCATCTACGTCCTGACAGATGTCGTAAGTATTAGCTGAACAAATAATATTGCTTTGGAACTTGTTCATTTTTCTGGTCTCTCTGTGTGGGTAAAATTTCAATATTCTGATTGAGTGAGTCTCCAGAATCTCCAGAATGAAATTAAACAGAGAATAAGAGTCTAAAAGCGACCATGTCAAGGAACTGAACATAACATTGAAATTACCAACTAATGTTAGACGTATAGTCATAAACGAAGAAAACAATAGTCTTATTTGTGAATCAGCCAATAGTGGGCTTTATTTTGAAGACTAAGGAAAACTTTTGTAACTATTATGTCACAGAAAATGTCCTGAATACTTCAGTGAAATCAATACTGGAATATTCGAGGAGGATCTGTAATCCAGCTCAAAATAATGCGGTAAATCTTATCGAATACATGAGCCATCGCAATTACTTTGCATACCAGAGTAACATGACTTTCCTGAAGAATGTCTCTAATTTGAACAAAATTGTTGATGATATACCCTTTGGTTCCCAACTATTTCACCAATTGATTCCGTAAATATAACTGAATTCCGAATAAAATATAATCCACACCAAATCAACTGAAAGTTATCCAAGTAACGCTCCCTTACAATGCAATGCTTTATTACTTCATTTTCCAAATGATTATCACTGCATTCAGATTTACACTGAAGCAATGAACATTTATGACAATTCAATGCGAATGTTTCAACTCATTGTATAATTTATGTTTATGGCCAGTTCCTGATTCGTTCACGGTAGTCACTATAAAAGCATTGAGTAAGTGATATATATGATTCACATAATTACTGAACAACAAATTCTCATTATTGTACTTTGTTCCTTCCTATAATTGGGTTGGAATATCATATTCTGTTAGGTTTGCAATGATCAGGTGATATCGTGTGTATATAAACTCGAATGATTCCAAAAATATGAGAGATTCGTTAATTTTGAATGAAGTGGACAGCAGTTGAGGATGGCATTTGCCGACATGTCCACTAATTGGAATTTCTGGTAGCTCATATTACCATACGCAGAGAGACACTGATTTTTCAAAATATATTTCATATGATATCATCGGAAACCATCTATATAACATTTGCAAAATCACAAAACACATTGAAGGAACCTGTGTCGTTACGGTCCATATATATATATATATATATATATATATATATATATATATATATATATATATATTAGTATATTAAAGTATAAGTGGATAAAAAGGGCTTTAAAACACGCGCGATTTTTCGAGCACGACGGCGCAGCCGGAGTGCTCGAAATAGAGCAAGTGTTTTTAAGACCAGTTATCCACGAATACTTTACGTTATTTTTTTTTATTGGTACACTTTGAAATCATATATACTGGTATTATTACTACAAATAATAGAAATAAGAACTAATAATGCAAGAAGGTTGAATTTGTGATGTGACATCAGTATACCTTTCGTTGTCATGGAAATGAGAAAAACATTCATTTGCAATTTGTTACCAAAGATCAATATTTGTTGTCACCAGAGCTCAAAAATGAATTATTCTAATATCGATTTTTTGAATAGTGAGGCAGAATCGCGGTTAATACTGCGAAAATCCAGTGATATATATAAAAAAGAATATGAAAGTTCATCAAATGGATGGAGGAGCACATATAAATGAACGAATTGTGAGTAATATTTTGACGTTACAAGGTACTCCTGTCAGATCAATAATCAAAAATTTGTCATTTAGACTTCACGTTTCTCGATTTGTTGATGTTGTCATGGTTACCTTTAAAAAACGCGCGTTTTTTAAAGTTCGATTTAAACACGCTGAGGCGTGCTTTAAATGGGTAAAAAGGGGCACCAATAAAAAAAATATATATAAAAGAGAGTAATATCGAGGGGACTGTTTAAAACAAAATGGAAGGAATTTAATGGACATAGCCCTCAGAGAAAGTGTTAACCGTAGACACGTGTTTCGGGCTCTCGGCCCTCATCAGTACGGTGAAGAAGTGCAAGGATGAACAACACTTGGTAGAAAACGACAAATCAACGGAGTCAACAAACAGAAGCCAGCCGCTCATTTGTGATTTCGGTCAGCAGACCCTGAATTCCAGGGCAACAACCAACGTCACCACGGAGGCAGCTATAGCTACCTGCGTGACATCCGAGTCCAGGAATATAAATATGAAAGAGAGTAATATCGAGGGGACTGTTTAAAACAAAATGGAAGGAATTTAATGGACATAGCCCTCAGAGAAAAGTGTTAACCGTAGACACGTGTTTCGGGCTCTCGGCCCTCATCAGTACGGTGAAGAAGTGCAAGGAATTCAGGGTGCAAGAGAACTTGATATTCAATAATATCAAACCACAAAATATCAAAATGAAATGAGTATTTCGGCACAAACTAATTACATTAATTTTGTGGAGTTTTTCTGGTCCAAAATAATTGTATTAAGTTGGCTTTGAAAACAAACGAATATTCGACATTAAGTACTTGACATATTTGCTGAATATTCATTACGTAGTTATTGTTATTGCTTATTTTGTTACCTTTTGATAATGATCACTATTCAAATAATATTGAGATGCTTACACTAGAAGAAAAAGTTGAGATTATATTGTTTTGTAGGGAAAATGGATGGGACGTTACTCAGAGTAGCGCGCTCAACAGATTTAACCCCAACGGATTTCTTCTTTTGGGGTTTATTGAAGAACGAAGTTAAAAACACCGTACATTTGGGGAAAGAGAACATTTGAAAACTGTGATTACTAATTGTGTGAGGGCCATACAACCGGAGCACATTACGAATGCAGTCAACGATTGTGTAAGAAGAACCGAACTGCGCATGTTGCGGGATGGACAACATACTGAGATGTAAAATACTTCTTTCGGAAACATACTTTCGTTTTCAAATCGAATATAAGAATTATTTTGGACAAGAAAATCTCCAGAAAAGCAATGAGTTTGTGCCGAAATTGTTATTCTATTTCGAGGTTTTGTGATTTGATATTATTGAATAGTTCTCGTTACAATACTGTTCAATTTTGAGCCATTTTCGGTGATAACAAAAAATAAATATAACTTTGCAATAAAAACTTCGAAAATTATTTTACTCTTCAAAAATATTTACCGTGGTTACCACAATAGTTGTGTAATCTGTGATATACTTTCCAATGAATCGTCGTATACAGGATGTTGCCTATTTATCGTTTCAGCAAATGTTTTTTTCTTAGTCCCCATTTTAAAAAATTAGGTAAAAAAATAAAACTCAACTTGAATGGCCATGACTTCAAAACTTGATGTATTTTTCAATGCCGAACAACTTTTCTGGGAAACATTTCCCGAAATTTTTCAAAATAAGTGTACTTTACTCCTGTCTCAAAATCAAACTCTTGGAGGCCCCTCGTATATTACGTGTGTATTACTATATTTCATTGATGCATGTTGAGTTTCAGGGGATGCACAAATTTTTACCAGGAATAACTTTTTGTCGAAAAACCTTTAATAAATAAGTTTTTCTCAGGGTGCACACTTTGAGGATGACACTGTATAAATAGTGATTAATTTTTATTCTGCACAGATTACAACCGATGTGGATTTCAATGAGGAAGCCATGGCAAAAGTGTTGCCATCAGATATCAAAGAGAAGGCGTTGAAGAATTACAACTATTGTTTCTATGATGCCAAATCTAGTAAGTACTTTTTCTTAAGTTTAACGGAAAAAACAAATATTTCGCTTTTTGCTTTATTTTTATGTAAAATTGTACTGTGAAGTAAAAACTAGCTAAGAATAACTCCTTCAGTATTTCAATATCCACGAACCCCAGATTCCTGAAATTTTGTGTCAAAGGTGAGGAGGAGAAGAGAAATACGCTCTACGAGCAGATTGGAGCTATATTGGAAATGATCAAAGAGCAAAAGACGGAAAACGAGTTGGGGACGAACGACTGCAGATGAAAAAAGAAGAGAAGGAGAAACGACGGCGGATAGAAAACCCCGAAGTGGCGGTTTTCTCGACGGTGGCGGTATAACAAAAGAAAAAGAAACAGCGACAGAAGGAAATACAAGATGAGAAAGATCGGCATTAGAGAAGAAATAAAAAGGGAAACGCGACGAGTAAGTACAAGGAACAATTACAGATGGAAATAGGAAGGGAAATGAACAGATAAAGGAATATTTCTGAAAAATCGAACTAGAGAAACTGAGAGCAACAGATTTTCTGGGAAACTGAAGGATACCTCACAGTACTGAAGAAAGAAGTTACTGCGCTAATAAAAACCGGAGGAAGTTGTGTGGGTTGTGAATGAAAAAATAACGCAACATTTTGGAAAACTGGAAGAAAAAAAACGGTTCGTTGGAAATTTTGATGGTCAGTTGCCATAGTCTCCATATCGTATAGGGTTCGGAACTGCGGCAACGCCCAATGGAAGATACGCAACGGCACTCATTGTGGCTTTGAGAAGACTTGCTCCAGGAATGTCACAAACCATTCCGGAAGAGCAGTAGCGCAAGATCATAGACCTTACTGCTGCTCTAGAATTGAGATACGGTGACCGATATCGATAACAGTTATATCAGGCACAGTTGAGAACACCAGTGCAAAAATCTTGTGAAAACCTGCAGGAGTTTGATCCAGACGTGCAAAAACGTGCAGCTTGCCTACACAAATGCCTCGGAAGATTTCGAAGAACACTTGGCGATGCAGATATTAATCAACCGATTGAGAGTTATCGTAATACAATTTCAGGGTCCATTTTATCAACAAACTCGAGGTGATTCACCTTCAACCTTTTGGCCGGAATTGGAAGCAGTATCAATTGAAAAACCACCACAGCAACGAAAAAATATTACAAAACAAATGCTCAGCATGGTTCGTGCTTCAGAAGGATTTAGAACCAGAGCAGCTCTCATGATAGGGGAGCTCACTGGGGAATTTTCGGATTTACTCAAGCGCAGCAAATTAACATAAGGAGGGATAGCTTGCACCCTGTTGAGTACATCCACCATATACATTGTGACCCATTTAAAATGGAACCACCCCTGTAGAAAACGCATTTTTCAGTCATTAACAAAAAAAAAATTTTTGAATATCAAGCATCAAAAACTGTATTTTGACACAAATTTTCATAACTTTAGTTCTATTTCCAAGGCACTCTATGGTTTTTCTTCTCCGTCAAAAACGGCAAAAGTCTAGTAGGCAATTTTAGTTTTGAAATTTGAACTACACCACTGGATTCGTCATGATTATGAATAGAAACCATGGAAATTCCATGGGAAAATATTAGTTAGCAACGAAGTTACAACAACTTTAATTTTGGAAACAAAGTATTTGATTATAATTTTTATTTAGATTATAGACATATTTAAAATCTGGCAACACCGTCGATACAAAGTAGAACACCAGTGAATTTGTACAGCAGAAAACCGAAGTCAATAGCTCATTCCGTTCTACAGTTATAACTCCTGAAAGTATGGTTATGTGAGCGATTTGTGGTGGAAGCGATTTTGTGATAAAATCTGACTACGCCACTGGATTTGTAAATCATATTCCCTTGAAATCATTCATTTGAGTTTGGGTTATAAGTGTATTCGAAAATAACGGAAAATTAGGAATTCATTTTTTAGTTATGCAGTCTTCCATAGCCGATAAAAACGAAATGAACCGAATCAAGTTTTAAAGTATCAAAATTATTTATTCAATAATAAAACAGAATGCAGTACAAAAAATATTCCTTTTAAATTCTGCAAAACTCAACTGAAACAAGCTTTCAGAGAAGGCATCAATAATTTGAGGAAAGTTGAACTAATACATTAGGCATAGGTATTGTACTAAATCAATAGTAGGCTGTGATTTAGTTCACCACAAATCGCTCACATTACCATACTTTCAGGAGTTATAACTGTAGAACATAATGAGCTATTGACTTTGGATTTTCGCTGTTCAAATTCCCCGGTATACTACTCTGTATCGGCAGTGTTGCCAGATTTTAAATATGTCTATAATCTGAAAAAAAATTATAATCAAATACTTTGTTTCCAAAATCAAAGTTGTTGTAACCTCGTTGTTATTCAATATTTTTTTGTGAAATTTCAATGGTTTCCATTTATAACGACTACGAATCCAATGGTGTGGTCAAATTTGAAAACCAAAATTGCCTAATAAACTTTTGCCGTTTTTGACAAAGAAAAAAAACATAGAGTGTCTTGGAAAATAACCTAAAGTTATGAAAATTTGTGTCAAGATACAGTTTTTGATGCTTATGATTGGAAAAAATATTTTTGAGACTGACTGAAAAATTCGTATTCTACAGTGGTGGTTCCATTTTGAATGGGTCACACTGTATAAGCCTTCTAAGTAGGGCCGCGCGTCTAGGGCAGTGATCAGAATAGTAAAAAAATCGATCATTAGAAATACTCGAGCGCGTTAGATCAAGGTTAGGTGGGTTACTTACATGCCGAATAGTGTGCATTCTGATAATCTGACGATTTGAGCGTGTCGTAAGGAAGTGGGTGTGTAACAAATTCGCCAAAAAAAAAAACTTCACCTTGACATTCTTGAGCACGGTCCAAATTTTTTTATTTCGACGGAAATAATTCAAGGATAACGGAAAAAATATAATCTGCCAATTTCCACAAGCCGAAGTAACAAAAGTCGTAAATAAAGTTTGGTGTGTGCAGCTGCAGTGAAGCATATATTCACCACTCCGCGTCTCTCTTTCCTTCGACATTATATGTACAATACTCTGGTTTGTTCGTGTTTCAATAAGAGTTTTGTGAATGAACTTTTGCGAATTCAATATTTGCGTGATATTATCATGAGGTGTGTATTTTGTGAACAAGATATATCTGAAAAAATTTACGGTTTCGGAGTATCGTTGGAGCAAACCGGTCTCAAGAAAACACGGACAACGTACAGTAATATTGAACTTTCGGCTGAAACATCATTAAATGGAGGATATCACCCGCAGTGCTATAATGTTCCCCACTGGCCTTTTATAGAGGGAACACTCCTTCAAAGAAGATCAATAAACGCTAAGGAATTTTCAAATATTATGAATTAATCACTTTACTTCACTCCTTTGTTGTTAGGTTGAGAACTTGAGTAATAAGAGCATCGTCTGTCTAAGGATGGTCGAACCGAGATTATTTCGCTGGAGCGGCCTACAGGGAAAATATATCTTTCTCTTAATACAGGGAATGTGGAGCGTTTAGAAAGAAGCACGTACCGATCTCAGAAAGATTGTTAAATAATGCAATTGGAAAAGCATTAGAATATACATATATATTTTATGATAGTAACATAGCATTTCCATCAGTTCTATATACTGATGAAATGATAAAATAGTCAAAGAACAGTTGAGATTTTATATTAGGTCAGTTTTTGTCATTCTCAAAGTCGAGTGGACTGAATATAGGTAAAAATGCCATCAATTGTTAACTAGACTGTTGATATATATTATTTCGAAAATATGGGAACATAAAATATGGAGATACATTTAAAAACATATAAGAATAGTAATTGTTTCAAGTTGCCCCCACATAGAACCAGAAAAATATATGAACTTACTCCAGACCATCAGGTTTCAACGCTCATCCACTCGATATTTGTTTTACACGATATTAGTTTGACTGTATTACTATTCCAATTATCATCGCAAAATTTGTTTATTTACTTTTCTGAAGTATAGGTAAATTCTTTCCAATGATATCTATATTTTTAACGGATTTTGTATTCATCAAAATACTCAGAGCTGGATGGTGAGCATATTTTGTTAAAAATGGCATATTATCTCGTCTAACTGATCATCGCTCCATGTCATTTTAGGGACCAATCACTATATCCAAAGTTCCTTCATGTTTATTTTTGACGTCATTAAATACATGGAAGCTGTTGAAGGCTATAAAATCGTTCAATTGGTTGAGTATATCATTTGATATCCTACAATCATAGTAAATACCTGTGATATATATCATGATCCTGTTAATCTGAAGTCTGCTCCATTATTTTAAGAAGCGACAAAGAGTGAGTTATTGGGGAGACATGGGTAAACTTCGGTTCTGTATTTCAAAGTTTCATGATGTATTTCTATTGATTTGTCTTCCCCCCCCCCTTCTCCCACAATGAATTGTTGAAATTAAAAATAAAATTTTTCCTATATGAATGAGACCCAAAATAGTTATCGAGGAACGATTCCAACTCACTTCCATTCAAATTCTGATATACTATCTAAGATGTCTGAAAACCCTGGTGAATGAACTGATTCGATATTGTTTAGATTTTCGAGGGGACACCACCTGTTACTTCAACAGAGCTTCTCTCTCTGTGGTAGATGGCGCCGTCCAAAAATGTTTGTCTATATTCTCGCTTAATGTCAGAACTTAATTTTTGACATCTGCAGCATCTTATATGAAATTATTTTCAGTGTTTCGTTGGTGTCTATGCGTTTTCCATCTCTTTGATTTGAAATCTTGCTTAGCTTATTTCTGATTTTCTTCTTTAAAAAATCACTTGTTCATCATTTTATTAGTGCGTGAGGAATTGTTTATTTTCAGGTAGTGTGGTGTGTGAGGATACTTTTTGTAGAATGGGCAACATTTGTATTTTGTGTATAAAGCTGCAGATTCGAATTTTCGCCTGTATTCAGTACCAAAAGCAAGTACAAATCTTGATTTCCATAAATCATCATATTGCATGCATTGAATTTTATATTTTCTGAAATTTAATGACAATTTCATTTCCAATTCTCCGCCTGTCAAAATGCGGTTAACCTCAAATTCAAATGTTACAAAATACGAAAAACAATACGACAGTGCTTTCTTTGTGCAATGTTCGGGGGCTCCTAATGCTGGCTTTGCTATTGGTGAAGTTTGACAGATGTATCATTTCAACCAATAGCAAAGCTAGAATTAGAACCCGCGAACAGTTTGCCTCAAAAAGAAAGCTGAGGAAATAAATATACCCTGTTACTGAATTGAAACTAAAACGAAATTGGCGCCATCTGACATGCTAGTAATCTCTATTATCAAGTAGGCCAAGTGTCGCCAAGTCGATCCCAAACTTCTACAGGTATAAGTGCAAGCACCAGGGTTTTTATAAATCTTAATACTTTCCATGGTCTGACCAACACTCACCAACTATTTTCACCCCAAAAAATGATCAACACTGGAAGGTGTGATATCGAGCATATATATTCAGAAAGAACAATTTTATTTATTTCCCAGTGCAGAATACTTGAACACATGTATTTACGAACATTTTCTTCACCTTCTTCTTTTCCCTTCTGCAGATATAATTTTTCCAGAATGTTTTCAATTTTTGATTAGAAACCAATTCGACACTTTATCGATATGTTTCATTTTTCTCCATTTCAGAGTTTAATGATCCCAGCGAAATAGCATGGGGAATGAAGAAATGCAGCTATGAAAAAGATCCAGAGGTGAGTATAACTCGTACTGGAATATATGAAAAAATTAAATTGATTATCGACCTTCCTGGAAAACAGATTATATTCTGCTAAAACTCATATTAATTTCATGCTACACATTTTTCGTTGACAATATGGAGTATCCGGTTTTATATTCTCCAGTAATTGAAAACGTCTTCATTCTATTCCCAATGAGCAGAGGGACGTTGAAAAATCGTTGCGAAATGGTTGAAAACCAAACGTCAGAAAAGTGTATTTAAGGTAGTTCCGGCCACAGACAGATGAATTAGGAAATTATTTTCGACGGAATCGAAAAATTTCAAAGGACTTGCCCCCCCAATCGACTCTAGAAAATTTCCTCGTTATAGAAAGTCGGCGACTCAAAAAACTGATGTCCCCGAAAAGCGTAGCAAAACAAAAATTTCCTTCCAGCCCCCCCCCCTCACTAGAAATCCTACGTCATGAGAAAAAATTATCGTCTTTCGATAAAACTTCAATGGACTTTTTTATAGCACACTTTTTGAACTTTTTTTTTTTGGGGTAGGGGGATATCGTTAAAATCGATGGAGTCAACTAGGAGAAAGAGTTTTATTTTCGCGTTCAGACCCACAAATGGCCCCCTGTCCTTCTTTAAAAAGTCCCCTGGCACAATCCGCATTTCTCTACGACCCCCCTTTAGGCTGTGCGCTTCCCCGTGAACTATTTTGAATAACGAGAGTAGTTTTGAGTATATCTGTCAAACTAGATGGTCAATCACTCTGAATTTTTTTCACAATATATGTGATATCCTGCTCTAGCTTCTCCTCGTTTTTCATGAACTTCTTAATTTTAGTACTAACGGTAAAATTGATAATGTGCGCTTCCCCGTGGACTATTTTGAATAACGAGAGTAGTTTTGATTATATCTGTCAAACTAGATGGTCAATCACTTTGATTTTGTTTCACAATATCTGTGATATCCTGCTATAGCTCCTCCTCGTTTTTCATAAACCTTTTGATTTTAGTAGTAGCGGTAGAATTATTAATGTGCTGTTTGCCTATGCATGGTCCATATGTTACGTGTTAATTGAGTCAACTTCAATTATATATATCTCGGGTTCGGAATGGTGAAACTTGTTGAAATAGAGGTGTTGTTCACATGTTAAACAATACGTATGCCAAATTTCAATAATTTCCTAATTCAACTGTCTCGTGGCGGTACTACCTTGATGAATGTTAATTCAACAAAAAAATGTCGCGCGAAACAACGTTGATTTAGCTCTTTCTTCCAAAATAATCCGGCGGAGATCCCTGAGACAGTATAAGTTCTTCCTTTTATATATATATATATATATATATATATATATATATATATATATATATATATATATAACTAGGGATATTAGGGTGAGCAGCAATGAGGATGTAACTCTTCAAGGTTCATCCAAGCTTTGGGAAATGTTTATTTCCATTATCAGGGAGACTAGATGAAATAAAAACTTTTTAACAAAAAATTAAACCGACGAAATACGGAACTAAAAAGTAAAAAATAAAATAAACCTTCTCAGTCTCAGTAACTAAGCTCCTTTACTAATGTAAGTAACTAATTTTGAGTCGGCGCCAAACAAACAAGCAGATGAATTAGGTAAGGCGTAAAATGATGGCATCGAGTTGCGCGGTGACATTCTGATAATTTTTTTGAAGTAATTTAATGATGTTCGTTGATTGTTTGTTTGGGCCGACTCAAAATTATTTACTTACATTAGTTGGGGAGCTTAGTTACTGAGACTAAGAAGGTTTATTTTATTTTTCACTTTTCACTTTTTTATATATATCACTGGATTTTCGCGGTATTAACCGCGATTCTGCCTCACTATTCAAAAAATCGATATTAGAATAATTCATTTTTGAGCTATGGTGACAACAAATATTGATCTTTGGTAACAAATTGCAAATGAATGTTTTTCTCATTTCCATGACAACGAAAGGTATACTGATGTCACATCACGAATTCAACCTTCTTGCATTATTAGTTCTTATTTCTATTATTTGTAGTAATAATACCAGTATATATGATTTCAAAGTGCACCAATAAAAAAAAATAACGTAAAGTATTCGTGGATAACTGGTCTTAAAAACACTTGCTCTATTTCGAGCACTCCGGCTGCGCCGTCGTGCTCGAAAAATCGCGCGTGTTTTAAAGCCCTTTTTATCCACTTATACTTTAATATACTATTAGTTGTTCTGGTTAGTTTATTCCAGTACTTTGTATATCATTCCATCCTCTCATAGAATATAATGGTTTTGACGGATGTGGAACAGAAATAATGTCAATAGCGATCTGTCATTGTCAACTACGTATGTGTGTGCCAATGTTCATAAGTGAAAAATCAATTATCCCCTATTTTCTCACCCGTAAGGGTATATCATTCCATTTGAAACCTAAATATAAGGTATACCCCATCTATTAAAAAAAGAATCATCCAAATCGAAGAACCCACTACAAAGTTATACCTGATAGAATCGGTTAACGGACCAGAATTCAGTGGGTGAGTGATCAATATCCTATGTTGCTACCCTTAGGGAGAGATTTCATTCTTCAAATTCGAATGGGACTACCTTCAAAGTACACCTTATCCACTGAAAAAAGAATTATCGGAATCGGAGGCCTCAGTAAAAAGTTATGCCTGATCATACATAAAAAAAATGATGGAAAAAAAATATACGGGTCGACTAGACAACCTCCTTCTTTTTGGTTTCGTCGGTTAAAAACCAATAGTAATACATACTCAAGTGCGGAACAATATGATACTTACAACTTTGTTGAGGTTCGTTTATCTAACAATTTCGAAAGTTTCAGAATTCTACATCAATGGTATACGGAAGGTACGGGGTACTTGATTGTAACCGATTTTTCATTTCATCTCGCCTCCTACTATCGTAAAAATTGATTGTTCGAAAAGCAGTGGCGTGAATTGTATATTATTCAGATAGACATCAATGAATTCCTAGGATCCCTAGAATCTCTCTACCGATCTTTAAAGTTCATACATGTTAATGTTTAACAAACATCTGAAAAATAAGTCAAAATCTACCTGAAACCAATGGAAATCCGATGTAGCTAGAATATAATTGATGGATAGTGTTTCATTCCATGACATCTATCATCAGATTTACTCATCAAATTCCTTCTCTATAACGTAGTTCAGATTTCGATTTTGGATTTCCGACTATTGGTCACAGATAAAAAACAATACCATATTTCTTAATTGAAAAAATTAAATCCAATTTTACGAACTCTCTCCAAACGAATATTCATGGGTGCTTTCACATGATGCTTCCTTTTGCAAGCAGAGGAATGTTGGAGATTATTGTATGGCGTTTCGGTCAAACACACATGTTTATGCAATTCATAGCAACATTTGAAAATGCATCCCATTGTCCCTACCTTTACTCAGTAATATTTATCAGACAATCAGTGTTTATGAATCAATATATGTATTATTTTCTTTTGCATTTCTAGAATTTCATCGTATTCTAGAAGAAGGAAAAGTTCAGTCCGATAGAAGTTAGGAGGAAGAATAAAAACACGAAGTTTTTTCATGGCTATCCAATTATATACGGAGAATTGTCAATGTATGAATTTCCATAATATAAATCGATTTATTTGATGATTGTTTGTTACTTCTCCATATCCCCATTTCCTGAAAAGATTTCGGTTCATATAACTCATTGACGCGTCTTATGAATGATTGATTGCTACTGCATATAAGTTGTAGGAATAATGGCAGACACTGAAACAGATGAAAATTCAATCAAATAACTACGTTTCCCTCCCAACCAGCTAAAAAAATCCAAATGAAATCAATGACTTTCTCATATCAGTTCTCAAGAAAAGCGGTTCTCGTGAGAACGCCAGTCAGTATAATCAATAAAATATTTTTTTGTATTTAGTGCAAATTGTTTATTCTTGTAGAGCGCTTTCGACCTAGGAGGTCATCTTCAGTGCCTGCCTCAAAAATAAATGGGCGAGAGAATCTGGATTGTTTTTTTGTGAATTATTGGTTCAAAAACTTTTTTTTTTTTTTTTTTATGTTCTGGTTCCCACGAAAAGGGTTATCCTGTAATGTTCAGAGAACATCGTGGGAACCTAGGGAAAGAAGGTAGGAGTTGGTGTTCTTCTTAAATTTCTGAAGGTTGTATGCCTCGGGAAACACCTCCCTAGGCAATGAGTTCCAAAGCCTCGCTGTTCGTTGGATGAACGAGTCTTTGGAAAGTGATGTTCTGCAGGTTTCCAAAGTGACCACGAAGGGGTGTGATGACTGAACTTGACGGGTTAATCTCGAAGAGACTGCCAAAGCAGGAACGATTGTTGATATTTCAGAAGAGCATCGCCCATGAAAATATCTATAAAATAGAGACAAATCGCCAACTTTTCTACGGTGTTCCAGACAAGTGAGCGAGTTTGTAAGCGAGGCATCACCGACGAGACGAATTGCCCTTTTTTGGACAGAATCCAATAGCCTCAGGATATGTTTAGGTGCCGCACTCCAAATATGGGAACAATATTCCAGGACAGGTCGGATCTGTGCCTTATAGATCATAAGCAGCTGACTGGGGGTGAAATAGCTCTTGGCACGAAACAGAAAACCAAGTTTTTGGGATGCACTTTTGGCAATGGACCTCACGTGATTTTCCCAGGAAAGGTTATTGCTGATAGTAATACCAAGCATCGATATGGATGGCTTCAGTGGTATGGTTACTCCTGACAAAGTTATGTTAGGCACAGTGAGATCGGCTTTTCTAGAGAAAAGACATGCTTGTGTTTTGTTTGCATTGAATTCTGCCAAGTTATTAGATCCCCATTCGAGAATTGTTGCCAAGTCCATATTTATATTATTAACATTTCTTCCTCGTTCATTTCTGGTTTCACGGGCTGATATAGGGGCCCTGGAAGAGAAAGCGGTATGGAGGGTACTATCATCGGCAAAGCTGTGTACTGGACATGAAGTTGCTTTCAACAGGTCGTTGATGTGAAGTAGAAATAGTGTTGGTGCGAGAATGGATCCTTGCGGAACACCAGCATTTATGAGTAGAGTGTCAGATGAAACTCCATCGACCACTACATGGAGAGACCTGTTTGAGAGAAAACTAGCAAGCAGAGAACACAGCTGAGGGGGCAAGCCATAAGACGGAAGCTTGGCGAGGAGTCCCTGGTGCCAAACTCGATCGAACGCCTTGGAGATATCTAATGCCACAGCTAAAGTTTCTCCATGCTCTTCAATAGATAGCTGCCATATATGTGAGACGTAAGCGAGCAGGTCACCAGTTGATCTCTGATGGCGGAAGCCATATTGCCTATCGTTGACAATTCCTGAGTCTTCCAGATATTTCATGAGCTCGATGTTGATGGCTTTTTCCATGACCTTTGAAATAATAGATAGCAGTGCGATAGGTCTGTAGTTGCTAGGTAGGGCCTTTTGCCTTTTTAGGGACTGGCTGTACTCTTGCAATTTTCCAATTGGACGGAAATACCCCAAATTGTAAGAGTGGTTGAACAACTTGCAAAGAACAGGTGTTAGTTCGGGGCACATTTCTTGAGAACAATCGGCGGGATTCCGTCAGATCCACAGGCTTTGTTGGTGTTGAGACCCAGCAAAATCTTTCTGATAATACGTTGGCGAAAGGTGATCTCGGGCATGTGACTGTCAATAGGTGTAATGTTCGGGGTTGTTTTCCCGATGAATCCAGAGTGGAATTTCCAGCAAATAGGTGCGCAAAGATATTGGCTTTACCTGGGCAGTCGTTGCTAGTGTTCCATCTTCTTTGGTTAGGGAGGAAATGAGCTGGAAGTGAAATTTCTTCCCACATCTTTGGCGAAAGACTCAAAGTGAACGGGATCCGTTTGTACCTTCAGCAAGTTTTGATCTTTTTTTGGCTTCTGTGGGCATCTTTTGTGCATTCATATTGTCTCTTTACATATGCCTCTAGCCTCGACATATGCTGCTCTGGTCTCAGGGCCCGGATTTTTAGCCATCGATGGTATGCTGCCTGTTTGGAAGCCACAGCTCTAGAGCAGTTTCTGTTAAACCAGGTCTTATCGGATGATGTTCTTCTTTCGGTATTCGGTATGTAAGTTTGCATCCCCAACATGATGATTTCAGAAATTGTCTCAGCACATCGTGTTGGATCTACTGAAGAGAAACAAACTCTCTTCCATGGAAACGCTGAGAAAAACATACGAAGACCTTCCCAGTCGGCCGAATTGTAATGCCACATGAGACGGGGTGGTATTGTGCAGCTCGATGGTAAATGGAAAGAGCATGTTGTGGAGATGAGGGTGTGGTCAGAGTTTCCAAGTGGGGCACAAACTTCTATTCTATATGGGTCAGGATTGGTGGTGAGGAAAAGATCTAGTGTATTGGCAGACTGGTTGTTGACATCAGGGATGCGGGTTGGTAGCTCGACCAGTTGTTCTAGACCATGAGTGATGGCGAAGGCCTCGGCTTGACGACCTGCATCATCTGTTTTGTTAGAGAATTTGAGCCAGGCAGCGTTATGTACATTAAAATCTCCCATGATTATGGTTTCAGCTGTTGGATGGTTCTCCTGAATGTAGTCCAGTTTGAGTGATAAAACTCAAAGAGGTCGTTATATGAAGGTTCATTAGGTGATAGATAAAGGCAGCAGAGGAACTTAGTCAGTTTGGTATCAGATAGCTTGAACCACATCACATCAAAGTCTTTCGGTTCCAAACTCTCTTCACGCTGGCATGAAAGGTTAGCCTTGGCGTAAAGGCAAACTCCACCTTTGAACCTGAATCGAGAATGGAGTTCGTAACCAGGACAAAGCATATGGACCTTGTTGGTGGACGAGTTTACTTGTGTTTCTGTTAGAGCCAGAATATCCGGTTTTTCCGTCTGTAGGTGATGGTGGACGTCATTGATGTTCTTGTTGAGTCCGCGGATGTTGCAAAAATTAATTTTTAATGTTGAGTCCCCTCGAGTACCTCTCGCCCGGAAATCCGAATGGAGAGGTATTTTACTTCCGGAGTGTTTTACTCTAGGAGACTTCATCATTATTACTATTGTTCATCATTATTACTATTACCTGAAAATAAAGAAGGAATTGGGGAAAAGGAAAGAGGGAGACCGGAAAGTATCGACCGAACACTGAAACATGGAATGGTCCATTTCACAGCACACAAAGTCGATATGGTGGTATTTCACCGGGCGATGAGACCACCTTCCACCTACGGTTATCCTTTTACTCCAGGTAACACTTACTCATCAAGGAGAAATCCATAAAATAACAACATTCACGATGTAAAACAGATTAAAATTGTATATATCAAGTTGAGAGAGATAAAATCAAAATAAAATGAAAGTTTTTAATTATCACAGTAGGTAGCGCCAAGGTTGAACTCGAACATGCAGAAAAAATTCAGAAGAAGAAACTAGACTACAAGCCAAGGCAAATTTTGGGGGGGGGTCATGTGATCCAGCATGAATTATATTCCGAATTATAGTACCATTCGAAACAACTCCTTAAGGCACTGTGCCGTCAGTTGTGAGCGGTGCAGGTGAGTACGCAGGTAAGAGATATTTCAACAGAATTGGTATTCCTCAAGTTGGTAGATCATTGAAAAATAATCAAGTAGGACCTACTGCCGTATGAAAATAACGGTACTAAAAGCCAGGAAAAAAAAGAATTTCGGCATATTTTTGGCCTTAATACCTATGGGTGATTTACCACTGTATGGCGTTTGTTTATTTAGATTTTTATAATTACGTAGATTAGATTTTTAGCAACGCTGTATATTTTTTCCGGTACAGGGGTGAAAAGCCCCGCACGCAAACTCCTGCCTGTATAGTTCATATTATTTAACACTTGAAATAATTAAATATTATGGTCAATATAACCTAAATAAAGAATTACCTGCATTAGGGGTTGAATCTTATATTTTTAAAAGAAACATCATCAAATACTGTAGGAAACCGGTTTTTGGACATGATGTGACTTAATATTCTTGTTTTACGTAATGGCCGGCTATAATTGATGGACATAAACAAAAATTATAAAAAAAAAAAACAAATTTAGGAGATTTATAAGATTTTCGAATTGCACTGTGATTCATCAGAGGAGTAATTCTTATAATATTAATGGTTTTCTTATTTTTAACATCAAAACAAATTCAAAATGATGCCGTACATTTTTGATTTGAGGATTTCTCACAGTTGATAAGATTGTGCATTAGGTTTTTACGAAATGTTAGGGTTAATTATTGTACGACATTCACAAAATTTTATTGGAAATATAAAATAATGATTGCAAATCACAATTCCGTTCATATCAGATGGAATATTACTTAAACTATACGATACTCATTTCAATGTACATCATTCTACCACTGTACCTTACAATATTTGCATTTCACGTTTTTCCACTTTGTCGTTCCTTCAAAATACCCCATTTGAGTCTCAATCTCAATAAGATTTCCCTCTAGATTCTGTTAAATAATACAAAGATTTAAGATATCAGAGGATATTGTGCGTGAAAAGTAAGGACAAGTACAAAATTAACTTTATATCTTTCATACACTTGTTCCGAAAAAAAACTACCTAACTAAACTATATTATGGGATTGTTGATCGAATACTTGGATAAAAATACATAAAAGTTCAAATATTCTATAAAAATATACCCAAAAATATTCTGTAAATAACTACAAAGAACTTTTATAACTTTCGTAAACTTTTATAAACATTTATTATCGCCAATAAAATTCAGTTTTTATTGATAATAATTATGGCCAGTGAAAGTATGAGAACAAAGTAACAAAATTTAATTCTCAGGTAAAAAACAAATTCAACTTCATTCTTCATCAGAACTTTCACTATCGCATTCAGATTCCGTAGTTTCTGCATCAGAATTGGTCTCATTTTCGCATACTAAAACATATCTTTTTATTATCGAAATAATAGAAAAACTTATATTTTTAACAAGTTAAAAAAAAGGCTGCAGAATTTTCCAAAATAAAAGAAAATTGTAAAAATAAATATTCATTTTAAGAAAAAATAGTTTTTTTACCGAAATATTTTAGTTTTCGAAAATTATCCGCAACCCTTGAAAAGTTGCTCGCATCGGACAATTATCCGCCAATCGGCATCACTCATATGATGTAGCCAGAAAGTGTAGAGAGAGATACAAATTGTGCCGACAGCCACATGTATACCCTCAGGGTTTCTCACCTCTGTACCAGTAAATAAGTACGGCGTTGCTGAAAACTTGATCTAAGTAGTAGCAGAAAGTAGCAGTAGTAGCAGAAATTGAATCATACAATACACTACGCTGACGATACGGCGTTTATATATACTTGGGAATCATGTCAACAATGTTGAAAAGGGAAACATTCTCAATTGAATATTGATAGAAATATTTTTCTGTGAATTGAAAAATCCACGATTAAAATGAAGTTATTTTTTGTGAATGTCTAACAGAAAACAACTACTTTCCCGGCTGAAGCCACGCTGGACATTGAACTACATCTGATAGATATTCTGAAAGGCCTAACTCAAAGAAAAATCTGAAATTGAAAATTTGCATTTTATTCAGATATTATTTGATTTTCTATTCCAGTCTTAGTTAAGAACTCATAAAGATGAATGAGGCAAAGAAGAATGTTTTCCAAAAGAGAGTACTCACCAGAAATCATTCGTAACATTGACGCAGGAGAGACATCGCATTCACTAGATCTTCAATACATTTTTGTCGACGAAAATCTATTTCACGCTTCCACGATCATCAGGAAGACCGGAAGAAATGGGAAACACATTTTCAAGAAGCAATCTCACTTTGCAAAGAAATGATTCTAACTTCTTCCATCTTTGCAAAGTGAGATTGCTTCTTGAAAATGTGTTTCCCATTTCTTCCGGTCTTCCTGATGATCGTGGTACGTGAAATAGATTTCGTCGAAAATGTATTGAAGACCTAGTGAATGCGATGTCTCCGTCAATGTTACGAATGATTTCTGGTATACTCTTTGGAAAACATTCTTCTTTGCCTCATTCATCTTTATGAGTTCTTAATTAAGACTGGAATAGAAAATCAAATAACTATCTGAATTAAAATGCAAATTTTCAATTTCAGATTTTTCTTTGAGTTAGGCCTTTCAGAATATCTATCAGATATAGTTCAATGTCCAGCGTGCTTCAGCCGGGGAAGTAGTTGTTTTCTGTTAGACATTCACAAAATAACTTCATTTTAATCGTGGATTTTTCAATTCACAGAAAAATATTTCTATCAATATTCAATTGAGAATGTTTCCCTTTTCAACATGAATACCCCACAAGAGGTTATCTTGACGATGGAAGATAGTGACTAAAGTTCATCTTTCAGTCGCAGATGATTCCACATCTGATTTTATGAACATACTGTTTATATTTTCAACAAATCAATCTATCATACCCCATGACAGGTTTTAATGTCTGAAAACACTAGTTTCAAAGTGTCTCTCCAAAAGAAATGATTCTTACTTTTTCCATCTTTGCAAAGTGAGATTGCTTCTTGAAAATGTGTTTTCCATTTCTTCCGGTCTTCCTGATGATCGTGGAAGCGTGAAATAGATTTTTGTCGACAAAAATGTATTGAAGACCTAGTGAATGCGATGTTATCAAGAGGTTATCTTGACGATGGAAGATAGTGACTAAAGTTTATCTTTCAGTCGCAGATGATTCCACATCTGATTTTATGAACATCCTGTTTATATTTCCAACAAATCAACATGTCAACAAGTACGGGAAACAGCTGAAAACGATCTAAAAAATATATTCAAATGGTTCAGATGTGATGTCCTAACAGTAAACGTAGAGAAAACTAAAGTTATCCCATTTACATCATACGAAAATAATTTACCCCATTACGATACCCTCACGTTGAGCAATGTGGATGTCCCATCAGAGAGGTCGGTGAAATATTTAGGAATTCTTATTGATTCGTTTCTTAGGTGGGACATACACATTGTTAATGTACTAAAGAAAAACCGTGGACTGATATACAGATTCTGGCAGTTCAAGAAATTTTTAGGGTTCACACAACTCAAAATCCTGTACCATGCTTCAGTAGAATCCATCACTTAGTACGTTATTATTGGCTGGGAAGGCATTTTAAGTTGTCATCTGAAACCATTAGAGGTACTCCAAAAATGGTTCATCAGAATAATTTTGGGAAAACCGAAAACTTACTCAACTGAACAACTGTTCTCTGAATCCGAGCTACTTGACATGAGACAATTGTTCTGTAAAACGATTATTCAATTCGTTTATGGGAATTAAACATATATCCATTCAGTGAAACATAAATATTCCACTAGAAACAACAAAGGGATCAATGTGTTCATGCGCAAAGCAAATAAGTCAGTTGGACAGAGATGCTTCACTCACCTTGCTCCTCCCTTACTCCGTTCATTACCTGATGAACTCCAGAGAATCAATTCAAAATCATTACTAAAGAGAAGATTGAAATTTTGGATTCTGGATTCCGATGAAACGATAATTCACAGCATTATCAACTGTTGATTCATTATACCTGCTCCTCCCTCATTCCACCTCATTGAAACCTTTCCAAATATGTCATTTACTGTATCTTCTTTTTTACTATTATTATCATGTGTCTTATGAAATGTAATTTTATGTAAATATTGTTCTTTTAACTGAACGACATTGTCTTATTTTATAAGCAGCGTTCTTTATATTTATATTAGTTTTTATTTTTTTACCAGCGCTGTTTCTTTTGAAAAATATACAATCAAAACTTTGATGATATACCTGTATCCTTCGAAAAATATCCAAACCATACAAAAAAATTAAAGATGGAGGTATACTCACGGACAAGTTCTTCACTGAAATTAGTTGAGTTAATATTTCCATGAATCTCACGGCTTTCCACCTGGTTTACCCATTGGATACCGATTCTTTCTTTTTAAGCTTTCAATTCCCTGAAAGAATGTATATCCCTTCGTGTATATTCTGTATTTTGTATATTTTCGTGTACATTGTCTATATACTCCAATTATTTATATATTTTGTACTACTATTCCCATGTACAACTTCGAGATTTATGGGATCTTTGTTCATTTACCTGTAGTTTGAAAGTAGAACCTGAAATTCTATGTAACAAAAATTGGTAAATATATTATATCATTATTATATTATATAATATATTATTAAATGACATTTATGAAAAGGAAAGGAGTTGCAAGAATAAAATAAATGTTTGGAACCATTTTTTCTGTACGGCATATAGTTTGTATTGATTATTCTTATACTTACTAATAAAAAATGTTCATACCGTAAAAAAAAATTGACCGTATAATCACCTTTTTCAAAGGGAAACATTTTTTCCTGAGGCAGCCACATGTTCCATGAAAAATGTACGGAATAACACAAAAGGACATTGTTCCATAAAATACTATTCAGATCATTGAATTTGTTGTTGTATCAAATGGCCCCTACTATGCTCGTAAGGGGTAGTGGGTTCCGTTCGTGGCTTCTAACTCCTGTACAAATATGTATGGCATTGCTAAAAATTGAATATAATCATACAAACGCCGTACAGTAGTAAATCATCTATATTGGGGGAAAAATTTGCGGAAAATAAAAGAATCTGGCTTTCAGTACCGTTATTTTTGTAAGGCAGTAAGTCCTACTTGATTATTTTTCAATGATCTATCAACTTGAAATATGCCGTTCAAGAATATTTTGTCGAAATATATCTTCCCTCGGTGTAAAGTTTTTTTCACCTGCGTACTCGACGTCATCGCTTACAACTAACGGCACTGTGCCTAAAGAAGTTGTTTCGAATGGTACTATAATTTTGAATATAATTCGCGCTGGGTCACATGACTCCCCCAGAATTGGCCTGGGCTTGTAGTCTACACGTCATTCTGTTTTGTTCTGTTTCTCTGTGATGACAATCGAACAAAGCGGAATGACAAGTCGAGATGTAACTTTTTAACCTAACTTTTCAGACTTCAATGTAGAGGAACGGAAGACATTCAGAACTGAAGAAAGAATGCAGAACAATTTTCAAGTTAAAATGTCATGGGTAATGAATCCGTCGAACACCGATTTTGATGATGAGGAGATGGATCTCTTAATCTTGGGTTTACAATTCACTTCAGAATCGAGATTGTCTGAGAGACACATCCTAGAATTTGCTATCGAGGTAGATGTAGAGATACAAATTTGGAGAAAAAAACGCACTAGGAACGAAGGCCAGAACATTCTTCACAGGAGTGACAATAACAAACAATCATCCAAAGTCACTTATGGTAAACATTTCAAATCTATTATTGAAAGAATCAAACAAAGGGCTAAAATCAACAACCTTCCAGTTTCAAAAGCGGATAAGGGCAATTGCTTAGTAATTATGGAAACGGTGGAGTACATCAAGAAAGTGGAGAACTTTCTTTCCGAACACTCTTTCGAATCCCTAATTTGCGGAAATCTCATCACACCTCGCCTATCTTCCCAAAACCCACAAAGTTGACATTCCCATCAGACTAGTACACAGTGGTGTTAAATAACGGAAAAGCGGAACTAATTCGAATTTGAAAAGTTTTCGTATATGTTCCCAAGTTTGTGAGTGTGTAAACAAAAGACCAGATAACCTTTTCTCTGAATTGCAAGTAGCTATTACGAAACAATTGCTCTCTTCAACCCTCAAAGATGGCCATTACATCGTATACGTTTCTTGGCGTCATACGTGTACTTTTTCTTCAGATTTCGATTAGCTCCAGAAATAACATCTCATGAATAATTTCAGTGGAACTCAGGTGAAAAGTCAATCAAGGTATGCAGTTCTCATTTCATGTTTAATATATATATATATATAACTTTTAAACGGAAATGAAGATTATATATATATATATATAATGATAATCTTTATTTCCGTTCAAAAGTTAGATTGTATGGAAATTGTCAATAATTGAACCTAGAAGTAAAATACAGGAAAACACATTAAAGAAGAATAAATAACAAACTAAACATTCAGTGGACTTATAGTTAGTTAAAGTCACATTGAAATTTCCGAACGGTGCATAAAAACAGTTTTGCAATAAAAATAATATCAAATCTTTCTTTAATACTGAGATATTTTTGAAATTTTTAATATCTGTAGGCAAGCTATTGAATATAATTGAGGGCATACTATATCAACTTTCGCAAATGGAATTTACACGAAGGGATATACATTTTTCCAGGGAAATAAAAGCTTAAAAAAAACGGTATCGAATGGATAAACTATGTGAGATGCATGGAAATATTAACTCACTCAAGTTCAGTGAAGAACTTGTCCGTGAGTATACCTCCATCTTCCATCTCTTTGTATGGTTTGAATATTTCTCAAGGTATACAGGTATATCATTACAGTTCTGGTTGAATATTTTTCAAAGGAAACAGCGCTGGTTAAAAAATAAAAACAAATATAAATATAAAGAACGCTGCCTATAAAATTATGGAATGTCGTTCAGTTTAAAACACAATATTCACATGAAATTACATTTCCTGAGACATATGACAATAATAGTAAAACAGTAGACATATTTGGAAAGGTTCCAATGAAGTGAAATGAGGGACATAGCAAGTATAATGAATCAACAGTTGATAATGCTGTGAATTATTGTTTCATCGGTATGCAGGATCCAAAGTTTCAATCTTCTCTTCAGTAATGATTTGGAATTGGTTCTTTGGAGTTCATCAGGTAATAAACGGAGTAAGCGTGGAGCTAGGTGAGTGAAGCATCTCTGGCCAACTGACCTATTTGCTTTGGGCATGAACACATTGATCCCATTGTTGTTTCTGGTGGAATATTTATGGTTCACTGAATGGATATAAGTTTAATCCCCAGAAACGAATTGAATAATCGTTTTATAGAACAATTGTCTCATGTCGAGTAGTCCGGATTCAGAGAACAGTTGGTCAGTTGAGTAAGTTTTCGGTTTTCCCAATATTATTTTGATGAACCATCTTTGGAATACCTCTAATGGTTCAAGATGACAACTCAGAATGCCTTCCCAGCCAATAATACCGTACTGAATGATGGATTCTACTGAAAGTACAGGATTCTGAGATGTGTGAACCCTAAAAGTTTCTTGAACTGCCAGAATCTGTATATCAGTCCACGGGTTTCCTTCACTACATTACCAATGTGTATGTGCCACCTAAGAAACAAATCAATATGAATTCCTAGATATTGCACAGACCTCTCTTATGGGACATTCACATTGTTCAACGTAATGGGGTAAATTATTTTCGTATGACGTAAATGGGATAACTTTGGTTTTCTCTACGTTTACTGTTAGGACATCACATCTGAACCATTTGAATATATTTTTTCTCCAGTATATATTAACGCCGTATCGTCAGCGAACGGAATGATAGTCCCAGAATTTTCATTGGTAAGTATTTTGTTTATATAAATTATGAACAGAACTGGGCCTAGCACGGTCCCTTGAGGAACGCCAAATGTTATATTCATTTCATTGCTTACATCGTTCCCTATTTGAGAACTTTGTTTGCGGTTGGATGAAAAAGATTTCAGTAAATTTTATGTAGACCCACGAAACCCTAAACATTCCAGTTTTTGCAACAACAATCTGTGACAAACAGTATCAAAAGCTTTCGCTTATTCGATTAGAATTCCTCTGAGCACGCTTTTCTCTTATCCATCGATTGATTAATGTCATAGGTGATAGCAGAAACGGCATCCTAAGTGGAGAGGTTATTCCGGAACTGAAACTGTGCAGGCGCATTCACTTTGTTTTCATCGAGGTAGCTTACCATCCGCAATTTTAGGATTTTCTCAAAGATTTTGAAGATTGTAGAAGTACGTGATATGGGTCTGTGATTGTTAACGTTTCTCTTGTCGTCATTTCTGTAGATTGGTATGATAATCGCGTTTTTAAAGTGGGTAGGGACGTCACCAGTTGAAAAACATTTGTTTGATGAGGTATATTGGTCGATTATTTACTCAGTTATTACTAGTTATTTTTGGTGCTGTTATTATAATGAACGTGGGTATATCTTCAACATTCGTTAAACTTACAAAAAATGTCCCACGACTCCGCGCTCTGAAAAAATATCTAATGGATAGCCCAAAATCTCTTTAACAACATATAAAAAATTTGCTTGCTCATACTTGCACTTCTTTAAAATATTTAGTCAATTGTGAGCCTCTGCAGGAGTGTATCAAAAACGCATCAAATATATTTCGACCAACATTGAATCAACCCCATTATTTGAAAAAAAAAAAAACTGCCAGAATGTGACTGTCTGTATTATAAATGATATTTTAAAAAGATTCTTGGTATTGATTTTGCTAATTAAAGTTGAATATCATCGTTTGAAATATCTAATACCAAAGTTACAAGGTTGAAACCAACCTTTTAGCGACAAATTCTCCTATGGTTCTCGTGAGCTTCGAAAACAATTCAGCAAAAAGAATGCTTGAATCTGATGTTATTATTAAACTACCCCTTCTATTATACTATTCCAACCATCCACATCAGCATAAAATGACAGCTTTCAATTGCTATGTTCATCGGCTCTTGAATGCTCCAAAGAAATGCACATTTTGAAACAAATAGCCCACAATAACGGTTACGATCCAAACGTGATCAACAACCTCATACTCATAACTAGCGGTGCGAATCATCAATAGTATACCGGGTGACACAGGATATCCGGCCACCCCTGTAACTTCTGTATTCGTGAACAGATTTTTCTGAAATTTGGTACAATTATATAAGCAACCATTTCGGATTTGATCAAATTACAATAAAATATGACTGGAAATGCCAGCAACTTTGTGTTTTTGAATCGAACACCCTATATATTTTTTACATATTCGAATTCAACAGGTCAAAACGAGTCCAAACCTTATGTCAAATGTAATTTTTTTGAAACAATTGAAATTAAAATTGTTCTTTATTTCACCTCTTGGATGAATGAGATTTAGTCGAGGCTATTCACAGTGAGTTGCATATAACAGAGAAACATAATTTTTTCTGAAAAATTATTTTTTGTGTCATTTATTGGTGAATAAATTCAGTCACATCACATTTTGATCAAAAATTTTTTTTTTCAAATGGAACCCAGGAACATAAATTCAGGAAGAAAATTACATATCATTTTTGTATTTCGGTGCAGTAACAAATTGCATACATTCAAAAATCCACAACTAGTTCATAAGTTTCCTTGCAGTTCGAATAACTTTTCAACTTAGTAAGCTGTGGAAAACAACATATCTGAATCTTGTCAACTAATTGTGTTTCGCTGTCATCTTTCATCTCAACTCTCGAAAATTAGTTAACTTCCGAGAATCAGTGGAAATGGGAAATCAAAGTTATAGATTTACAAGAAGTGAACAGGTTGATATGTTATTAATTTACGGAGAATGTCTTGAAAACAGTGTCGACGCTTGTCAGTTATACGCTGAACGATACACATACAGAAGACACACACAAAGCCCTTTTTTGGAAAAGGTGGAGAGAAGATTCCGAAAAGAACCCAACAATGGAGAATATGATCGTAATACATGTATCGTAAGTGAGGAGGCAGAAATGAATGTTTCAGATTATGTTGTATTTGACCCAACCGCTTCGACGCGGGAGTTGGAATACCAATGCAATATGTCAGTCGAAAAAGCGCTAGAAGAATAAAAAAAAAACACCATGGCGAATCATATGTAAGTGAATAATTTCACTTTCAACATACTATTTTCTGATGAATCGAGATTCACCAACAATGGGATATTCAACCGAAATAATTCAAGATACTGGGTATTTGGTTGAGACATATGGACAAAGATGGAATGGAACAAACGGCCCTGTCAGATGGCATCCACGATCTCCCAACCTATCTCCTCTCGACTTTTATTTATGGAGTCATATCAAAAACCGAGTATATGCTCGTCAGCCAACAACGCTGCAGGATTTGAAAAAGAGATTTCAGGCAGCAGTAAACAGAATCGGTGTGGATGAACTTACTGCTGTCATATGGTGTACAGTGGCCTGGTCCTTTCCACTGTACACCATATTGCATCTAGGTGGCCATGATCGGACGTGAACTAATCTGAGGACCTCAGGTGATGTCAGAAAATTACAATCGCAATGTTTTAGTGACTAGTAATATAGAAAGGAATTAGAAAAGTTGGCAAAATTATATTTCCGTGTCTAACTATCCTTTTTGAAATGGCGACCATTTTTTGACGAACACTTTCCAAAAAAAAGATTTTTTGACAAATCTAACGATACTCATTCATTCGCGATTGGATTGAAAATAAGAACATATATTAAATATTACTGAGGAAAATACTGGATAATAATTTATTTACTTTCGTCAAGTGTGCCATGGATATTAATTATTGACTTTCACTGTGGAAAATTTTCAAAGTGCATTCCTCCTTGTTGAAGGCACATTTCAGCTCGTTCAATTGTTTCTCTCAACACATTTCGTAACATTTGAGGCGCTATACTTCTAAATACCCGTAGAATTATTCCTTCTGAGATTTCAAAAGTGGTTGGAGCTCTTGCATAGTAAGCCTTCTCTTCAACATATCCCAGAATAAAGAAATCGAGCACAGTGTGATCCGGTGAGCCGACAGGTCACCGTACTGGACCGTCGGTTGCAATTACTTGATAATTGAAATGCTCTATTGAGAAATTAAGAAATTATCTGGCATTATGAGGGGGTGCTCCATCACGTTGGGAGTGAATTCACCGTAAAACTGCTGAAGGTAGGTTATTAAGATGACCCTCGATTTTATTTTGAAGAAAACCTAAGTACCTAACCCCTGTTAACTGACCTTGAAACAATATTGGACCAGTTATTCTGTTTCCAATGATACCAGCCCGGACATTGACGCCGAACCTCTCTTGAAAATTGCCCTCTCTCATTGCATGTTGATTTTCTTGGAACCAGTAACGAGTATTTTGCTCATTGAACATACCATTATTTTTAAATCGTGGTTCATCAGAAAATAGAATAATGTTGATGAAGATTGGGTTAACTCTATGATTTTGAGCAGCCTATGACAAAATACTACCCGTCTATCGCCATCGTCAGCATAGAAATGTTGATGTAACTGATATTTAAATGTTCGAAATTTTTTCAAAAATTATTTTTGTGTCACTTACTGGTAATCAATTCAGTCACATCACATTTCGATAAAATTTTTTTTTTTGAAATGGAACCCCTATGGGCCAACATACATTAAGGGAAAAAATTATATATAATTTTTGTATTTCGGTGCAGTAACATATTCCATGAGTTTCCTTGCAGTTTGAATGATTTTTCAACAAAGCCGTAAGCCGTGGAAAACAACATTTGACCTTAACATGTTCATTTTTCTTTCCTAGACTTCGGTTAGGATATTTTCTCCGGAAACAACATTCTTCTCTGACACTCCTAGGATAAGCTTCCCCTCTAATTTGGCTAGACTCAATCATTGATGAAACGCTAGATATTATTTGTTTAATTTGGATGAAGAACATTTTTATTTGAACGTTTACATCTTATGCTCAGTGAGAAAGTGGATTTATTTTGTCATTGTTTCGATGATTTATTAATGTTCAATGAAATGTTCGAAATTTTGCCCATTTACACACAACCTGGTCCTTTCTACTATACACCATATGACAGCAGTAAGTTCATCCACACCGATTCTTTGTACTGCTCCCTGAAATCTCTCTTTCAAATCCTCCAGCGTTGTAGGCTGACGAGCATATACTTGGTTTCTCATATGACCACATAAATAAAAGTCGAGAGGAGATAGGTCGGGAGATCGTGGATGCCATCTGACAGGGACGTTTGTTCCATTCCATCTTTGTTCATATGTCTCAACCAAATACCCAGTATCTTGAATTATTTTGGTTGAACATCTCATCCCATATATATATATATATATATATATATATATATATATTTCTTTTCTTGTGTTTATTTCTTGAATCCTTGGTATATTGTTATTGGGGGTTTATTGGACTTTGGATTCTTGGTAAATAGAAAGACGTTTCGTCTTCGGCCGCAAACTCTTTCAATTTATTCTGAAAATGATAGAGGCCATTTTTGATTTGTTTTTTCCGTAAATGTGAACGAAACATGAAATTAACCTATTTGGAACGTAACTAGGCAAAGACAATGGGGAAGTGAAGTGTTGTAGTTCACATGCATTATGTGAATCGTCGACTGTTTTGAACTTTTGAATTTGTGATTTGCGACCCAAAAATGAAAGAACAAGATACCTAGAATTATACCAAAAGTATGCCAGTATGCGTCCTGATGACACTCATCATCGGCGGTTTTTTCTTCTCTTCCAATCAGAAAAATGCACTTAACAATTGGTGGGTGATAATACTTCTGGCAAAATGAACGGACAAAATTGCGGTTGCCACGCCGCCGAATTTTTGTTGGCAGCTTTGCTGGCAACATACAGGGTGATTCAAAAGTACTTTGACAAACTTCAAGATGGGATTTCTCACAATATTCTGATGTGAATTGTTCAGATAAATAAATATCCGGAAAATCTTCGTTTCCAAGATACAGGGTGTTGAAGCTTTATTTTTATTTCAATTTTTTCTAAATAACATTCGAAATACGGACCTTAATTGAACGGAAATTAGTATTGATAATTACTTGATAGGTCCTTTCTTTCTTCCGTTCCGACTGAATGGCGCAACTTACGGAGACTCTTCAGGAAATAAATTGCCAGGACTACTTCAGAATGTACCATTAGAAATGTGGTTTACGCATGATGGGGCTCCGGCCAATTTTAGCGTTGTAGCCAGGGAATTCCTCAACACTGTCTATCCTAATCGATGGATCGTTAGGGGTGTAGAAGAACTTAACCAGGTGTGGGCACCAAGATCCCCAGATCTAAACTCGCTATATTTTTATTTTTGGAAATATTTGGATTCACTAGTTCATGAAACTCCAGTAGCGATCGGGAAAGATCTAAGAAACCGAATAGTAGACGCCTGTGAAACAATAAGAGACACACCAATAATTTTTGAGCGGGTACGATATTCATTGACTAGAAGACTGAATGCCTGTATCTTCACTGAAGATGGACACTTTGAACAATTCATTAGAATTCAATTTGGTTTCCCTTATTTCATTATATTCTACATATTAAAGATTTCTACAATAAACCAAAACTACTTACTTAAACGTCAAATTCATTTCCTTCGCATTCTTGTGAAAAATGCAAAATAATGGTAATAACTTAAATTTTCAAGTCCAAATATCTAGAAAACGGTTGCTTATAGCGACTTGTAACAATGGTAACTTTTTTACGTAGATATGATGGAAGAATTGATTTTTTCACTGAAAAATGTGCTAGAAGTACGATCAAAAAATTTATGGATCTTCAAAAAAGAGAAAGATGTGTAGGTGGCGCCCCCTACGAGTAAGAGCCATAATAACACCATGCTCGAATTCGACACCTCAAAAAATTCCTCAATATCAATTTTTGTTTGATTAAGGTAAGGTTTCGAAAGTTATTTGAAAAAATCGAAGAAAAAAACTCCAACACCCTGTATCTTAGAAACGAAACGTTTCCGGACATATATTTATTCGGACAATTCATATCAGAATATTGTGAGGAATCACCTCCTGAAGTTCGTCAAAGTACTTTTGAATCACCCTGTATATATTCCATAAGACACCATCATTGATAATACACAAAATATCTACTGAAGTTTTCTTCATGATCGAATATTACATATTGAAATCAAAGTAATAGATAAAAGCTTTTTAACAAAAAATTAAACCGACGAAAAAATCAACTGAAAAGCAAAAAATTAAATAAACCTTCTTAGTCTAAATGATAATTGAGCTCTTGAACTAATGTAAGTAACTGATTTTCAAATTATCGGAATCGGACGTATCAGTAAAAAGTTATGCGTGATCATACATAAAAAAAATGATGGAAAAAAAATATATACGGGTCGACTAGAGAACCTCTTCCTTTTTGGTTTCGTCGGTTAAAAACACTTCTGATGGACCCATTGATAGTTTCAATGAAGTTTTCCATCTAAAATATATAGTAGTATGACCAAAAATACAGGAGATATATCGCGAAACATTTTTTTACTAAAGAATATTCCAATATTCACCCAGGCCGTTACCTCTCATTTATTGACGCCGCGTAACAAGCAAGTACTTGAAATATTATCGTTTTTTGTTCAGAACCTTTGTAATGAGCTCATTTGCAAACGTTCCTTTTTCCAATCATTATATGCTTGGGTATATAAAAAAGGATATACGCATCATTGCAGAAATACGTTCCCAGAACCAGAACTCTATCGAATATCTTTCGTCGTAATTTCATTGGTAAGTTTTCAAATTTTTTTTTAGGAAGCTGCACGAAGGCTAGACTGGCAGACTTTGGAAAACTGGAAATATTAATTCCAGTTCCCAATGTTTAGAGATGTGATATGTATAAAAAAAGAATTATTCAAAAGGAATTAAAATAATAATAATCGCTTTTATTGATATATGAATGTTGAACAAATGCAACATGTGACTAAATCAAAACTATCAAAAGGCAGACTTAGCTCTGGATCTAACTCAGTGGTGAGTCGAACAAGTGCTTTCTTCCACTCAACCTAAGGAGTCCAGTATCAAACTGAACTGAATAACCTAAAACTACGTAAATAACTGAATATAAAGTAGTGCAGTACATTATATATTGATAAATCTACTTTAATTATTATAATTAAAATATATAAGGTTATAAAATTAAACAGTGAGTATAATAGCATCATAGATATATTTTCCATGATAATAGACTATTTTTGAGTCTGCTTTTGAAACATGCAGTGGATAATGTTTTGAACCTTTCCGGAATCCTACTGTAAAGCCGAGTAACAGTGAAGGAACATGACGATTGAAACTGGGCTGTGGCATGCAGAGGTGCCGAAGTCGAGATTTGTGCCGAATATTAATGTTGTGCACGTCCGTGCGAAAGGTATTTTTTTCATACAAGTAAGGTGATTTATGCGAAGTGATTATATTATGAAATGAAGTGTATAGATGAGTATTTTTAATTTTTTTTGGTATATAGCCATCCGTGTTCTTGGAGAGGAGAAGAGATGTGATTTAATCCGCAGATTAAACGTACACAGGAATTCTGGACCAATTGTATTCGCTGGGCGTCTCTTTTGTTGATTGCGGGACCGTAGATAGCGTCAGCGTAATTCAAGTGTGAGAGAACTTGCCACTCACAAAGAGTTTTTTTTCCTTTCTATCTAGCATTTTTCTGTTGGAATATAGCAATTTGAGGTTACAGAAAGCTCTCCGAACGAGAAGATTGAAATAGCCACTGAAATTGAGGGAGGAATCAAGAATATCTCCCAGGTTTCTCGAGCTATCAGAGAAAGGAATAGTATTTTTCCCAATATTTATTGTCATTAAACGACTACGAGCGACCTTTTTGCCAAAAAGAATAGTGAAAGATTTGGAGAGGTATATTGATAGGCAGAATTTTTCAGATATCAAGATGATAGCTTCCAAATCAAAGTTCAGTTGAAAATTTGCCAGGGGAAGATTTCTTTCAATAAACGATAGGTATAACTGGGTGTCATCCGCATAAAAGTGACATCTACAGAATTTTATGTGATCATAGAATTCATGGTTATAGAGTATGAATAACAACAGACCAAATATCGATCCTTGATGAACCCCGTTTTTAACTACAAGAAAGTCAGAACAGTCACGTTCTAATAGAATCGCTTGCAAACGGTTGTTTAAGTAAGCTCCCAACAAGCCAGTAGCGGCTGCAGAAAAGCCAATATAATGGAGTATAGCCAACAACAACTGGTGCTTGATCCGATCGAAAGCCTTGCTGAAGTCGAGCAGCGTAATTATTAAGTATTTAAAAACATGGAATAAAACTGTAAATAATGAGTATGGAAACAATTAAAGAGACCTACTTCAACAAATGAAAATTTTACACCACAAATAGTAGACACGTGCCAACGTAAAATTTATGGTTATGTTATGAGTCATAACAAACACGTCGCTTGTAACCATACTAGCAGGTAATTTCGTTTGGTCTCGTGTTTTGGTGGTATCAATAAATTTGCTATAAAGATAGTTATCACAATTGCCCCATTATCATATTTACCCCACTTCACCTTATATCAAAAAGTTACAAATTCAAATGCAAAATACTTCTGAGAATACGAAAGTTCACTGAGCTATTGAAAAAAATCAAATAAGAATAAAAACATAACTCACTTGTTTTTTTGTTGGCATACTATGTTGATAATAAAACCATAGCCTGAATTTGGAATAACATGACTAATATTTGGAGATGACTCACAAGGGATTATTCATTGAAACTTCAAATTGATTTGGAGTAAGTGAAAAAATCAAGTAACGTGTAATTATTACAGGAACTAGCCACTGGCACCATTCAAAATGAATTGGATCATATCATTGGTTTTGGCATATTCACTAACTATCACATACTCCGCCATAACAAAAGAGGTGAGTTCTTGATAATTCAATAATGAAATCGAAAAAGATGATTCTGTTATATATATATATATATATATATTCTCTTCAATTTCTCCTACAATAATTTCGTACGATGCAAACGCAGGAATTCAAATAAAATTATTTTGTTTTCAACCTGATGATGACAAATACAATGCCAAAACGTCGATAATAGAAATCATAGGAATTGACTGAATCAGACCTTTATTTCGAGAAACTGAAGAAAATATATATGTGGTAAATAAACTAAAGAAAAAAATAATAGGTTAATCTACCCTTGCAACCGTGAATGACGAGTGTATAATGCCATCTATAACGCAATACAGGGGTTAAGAATTCGAAAAAAGTTTGAAAAAAAAAATATTTGTTTTTGTAGAATTAGTCCAAATTGTGTGAAACGCGAAACAACAAAGTTTTGATTTTCCATATTTTTTTTCTGGCTTATTAATGACTTTTCGTGGAAATTTCAAAGGTAAAATCTATATACTTTTTGATGGACTATCAACTGTTAGCGCATGTGCAAGAGGGTGGATTACACCCTGTATATATGTGATTAATATTGCAAATATTCCGTTTTTCGTGGTTAAGAATTTGCTACTGGATTCAAATCGGAATAATTGTTCTACTAAAATGACCTAATAGATGGATAGGGTTTTCAATCAGAATCTCTCCAATACAAAAATGGTTTATTAGCCGTAATATTTGAAAATCATAAGGTCTCTCTTGAGTAGAATGGGTGAGTTCAAGAAACAACAGAGTAATGGAAATATCCAATCTCAACCTAGGACTGTTCCATATATAAACCAATTTTTTATTGAGAAATTAACATCGATACCCACTAAATTATAAAATTGAATAATTCAGGGTTTGTCGAAACTGTATCTAGCCTATACACGAAAATTAAAACCCATCTAACATATCATGAATATTCAATTATCATAATATATTGTATTTCGTCTTCTAATTATAAATAATAGACTTTGCCAAACTAAAAGGAGTTTATCGAGATACATTTTATTCAATGAAAGTGAATGTGAACTCCTAGACAAATAGTTGCACCCTAGTTTAATGGAATTCCTATGAATCAATAATTTATACAGTGCCCGTCTAAAGTCCGTTCCCCCCCTACTCATTTTCGAACCACCTGGTGTATAGCAACGGAATTTGAAGGGCTCAAATAGGGGATAAAAACCTATTTTTTCATGAAAAAATCACAGCTAAAAGTTTCAAAATGGCGGCTAAGCGCCATCTTCAATATTTTTTCAAAATGGAACACCCCGTATATTATTCTTTTTTCGAAATCTGCTCATAATTCTCAACAGTTTTATCCAATACACTTCACTCCTAAATTAGAAAAAAGTGACATTTTGGTCATTTCAAATCCAACCAAAAACACTAATGTTGCTCTCAATCAAGTTTGCATTGGTAAACGTCGTTGTCGCGGTAACATCTTGTGTACTGTCAAACTGAACTGCTTACTGTCAAATAGACCGTTGAGCGCCTAAATCCTTTTATGAAAAGTGTGATCATGGCTTGTAGTTGAGACGATAAATTTGAAGCAGTTTTGATATCTGGCGAAGCTGGAAGAAATTATCATCTAGCAGTCCATATGTTTAATGATAGTTTTCTCGAGAATCCTATTTCGAGGTCATATTTGCGCAAACTTTTAAATAAGCTCCAATCAACTGGTACGCTGAAAGATGCTCCAAAATCAGGAAGATCGCCTCTTTCAGAAAAAAAGATGGAAATTGTTGCTGAAATGGTAATTAATCCGACTCAGTCGACGTCTGCAGTTGCTGAATCCTGTGGAGTAAGTTCAAAAGGTGTCCAAAAAGTCCTTAAAAAAGAAAAGTTTCATCCCTAAAAAATAAAAAATTCTGCATGCTCTCACGGAGGATGATCCAGACCAGATAGTTGATTTTGTGAGTGGTTAACAAGAACAATTGAAGGAGAACGAAGTTTCCTGAAACGTGTGTTCCCCAGACAAATGCACGATTTTTCTTAATAGAAAAGTCAACAAACAGAATGTACGATACTGGAGCGATACTTATCCGCATATTTTTAGAGGGGGACATACCCAGTTTCCTAAAAAGGTGAATGTTTGGGCGGAAATTTTGGGCAATCGCGTTGTTTGATCAATTTTCATCAGAGGCAATTTTACAGGAGTTTTCTACATAAATCTTTTAGAAACTGAAATTTAACCTCAAATAAGACAAATTGTATTAAACAATCAGGAAGAGTTTGAGAATCGTTAAATCATATTTCAGTAGGATGGGGCACCTCCCCATTTCGATCGCATGGCTAGAGAGTTCCCCGATACAAACTTTCCTGGGCGATGGATAGGTCGCAGGGGAAGTACAGTATGGCCACCAAGATCTCCGGATCTTACACCTCTAGATTTTTTATTTTGGGGGTATCCGAAGTCAAAAATCTACGCCACTGAAAGCCAAACAATAGAAGAGTTGGAACGCAGAATGATAGATACATGTAAAGAAATAGATGAACAGACTTATATCAACGTGAGAGAAGCTGTTTATAATTATTGTCAAGATTAAGGAAGGTGCCACATTGAACACTTGACGAAATAATTGTTGTAGTTAAATAAAAGTGTTATTCAGAAATAAATAATATTTTTTCAGCTAACTAATTTGTTTTGTTTGTGAATTTACAAGACACATGCGTAGGCTTCGAGATTTTCTAGTAAGCGGTATTGTTTATCCTTAATAAACTCTCTTCACGCCTCTCATTAGTTGAATTCATTAGGAGATTCAACTACAAATTAATAACAACGTTCAGTTAGCAAAATGTGTAACCGGAAGTGACCGAAATCCATACTTTATTTCAAACCGGAATGTCACTTGTCAAACGTTAATATTTCGAGAACAATTGAATTTAGGAGTAAAGTGTATGGGAGAAAACTGTTGAGAATTATGAGCAGATTTCGAAAATGAAATAATATTTGGGGTGTTCTATTTAAAAAAATGATTGAAGATGGCACTCAGCCGCCATTTTGAAACTTTTAGTTGTGATTTTTTTATGAAAAAGTAGGTTTTTAACTCCTATTTGAACACTTCAAATTTTGTTGCGATGTACCAGGTAGTTCAACAATACAATAACGTTCGTACGATGCGAACGCAGAATTCGAATGAAATAATTCTGTATTAACCTGATGATGACAAATACCAAGAATTGATTGAATCAGACCTTTATTCCGGGAAATTGAAGAAAATATATATATATATATATATATATATATTTATATATATATATATATATATATATATATATATATGAATGAAAATAGTTTATGGCATTCAGACGAGAAAATGAAAACTAGAACTGAAAAATAAAAATAATGTGGATCAGCCAGGGATCGAACCTGGGACCTTTCGATTTCTAGTCGAACGCTCTTCCACCTGGCTGATCCACATTTTCATTTTTCAGTTCTAGTTTTCATTTTCTCGTCAGAATGCCACAAACTATTTTCATTGATATTTGATTACAGACGCTATCTACTTCAAATATATATATATATATATATATATATATATATATATATATATATATATATATATATATATATATATATATATATATATATATATATATATATATATAAACAGTGGGGAATAACGGGGATCTTCAGTCAGCACAAGTGTTGAACTATGAAAAACTCTTTAATACGATGGACCGAGCTTTCGTTTCAATTTTGAAACTTCTTCAGGGTCCTAAAATATGTAAAGGACATTATTGTGAAAAAAAAATACTTAAAATGAAGGAAGTACTTACAGTAATCTGAGTGGATGATAAATGAACATTACCTTAAAAAAAAAACGAAAAATATGTAAAAATTTGTCGGAATGGTGTTATATCTTTGACGCTTCGAGTGACAATGAAGGATTTGAAATGACAACCTATGAATAATCGTCAGAAAAATAGAAAATATGTAGTGGGTGTGTTAATGTTTACATTATATTCTTTGAGAATCTTCAGTTTCAATCCATTTTTAGAAGATAACTGTAGATTTTGCTAAGATTTTCGATATCTGTTTTTTTGTTCATATTTTGATTGGATTTATTAATTTCAATCATTTCAAAAAATAATCTTTTAGATAAAAATTTTTCTGAATCTAAAACTTGTGCTTCCTCGAATGATATTTTATGGCCTGTTTCAATGGCATGTTGAGCTAATGCACATGACTTCTTGTTGAGTCTTATATCACTTCTGTGAGAGATAATACGATTATTTTAAGTTCTTGAACTTGTACCAATATAGTTCAAATCACAGTTGTTACATGGTATGCTGTAAACAACATTTGATTTTTTTTAAATCTGGTGTGGGATCTTTCAACCTCGTATTTAAATTTCCAATAGTCTTATAGTCTTATATCCTTTATTGTTATTTTCTGAATTTTGATTATTTGTGTCATCATTATTAATTTGTCTATCAGAGTTGGTATTGAAAAGAATTCTATTAAGAAGTTTTTTGGGGTAAGAATTATCTAGTAAAATATTTTGAAATTTTAAAATTTTTGTTTTTCAATGAAGGATGAACCAAAATTCTCAGGAATATTTCACTAGATAATTCTCACCCCAAAAAACTTCTTAATAGAATTCTTTTCAAAACCAACTCTGATAGACAAATTAATAATGACGACACAAATAATCAAAATTCAGAAAATAACAATGAAACGATAATTTATTTTTAAATTCCTAATATAGGAATTCTATAATTAAATTATTCAAGAATGAAAGTAACATAAAAATCTCACAAAAAAATATCAAGACTATTGGAAATTTAAATACGAGGTCAGAAGATCCCACACCAGATTTGAAAAATCAAATGTTGTCTACAGCATACCATGTGACAACTGTGATTTGAACTATATTGGTACAAGTTCAAGAACTTTAAATAATCGTATTATCTCTCACAGAAGTGATATAAGACTCAACAAGAAGTCATGTGCATTAGCTCAACATGCTATTGAAACAGGCCATAAAATATCATTCGAGGAAGCACGAGTTTTACATTCAGAAAAAATTTTATCTGAAAGATTATTTCTTGAAATGATTGAAATTAATAAATCCAATCAAAATATGAACAAAAAAACAGATATCGAAAATCTGCGCAAAATCTACAGTTATCTTCTAAAAATGGATTAAAACAGATGATTCTCGAAGAATATAATATAAACATTAACACACTCACTACATATGTTATATTTTTCTGACGATTATTCATAGGTTGTCATTTCAAATCCTTCAATGTCACTCGGAGCGTCAAAGATATAACACCATTCCGACAAATTTTTACATATTTTACGTTTTTTTTTTGAAGTTAATGTTCATTTATCATCCACTCAGATTACTGTAAGTACTTCCTTCATTTTGAGTATTTTTTTTCACAATAATGCCATTTACATATTTTAGGACCCTGAAGAAGTTTCAAAATTGAAACGAAAGCTCGGTCCATCGTATTAAAGAGTTTTTCATAGTTCAACACTTGTGCTGACTGAAGATCCCCGTTATTCCCCACTGTTCATACCAATTTTCAGTCGTTATTTCTAATTCATATATATATATATTTATATATATACCTATATTATTACTGCATTTGTGTATCAGGATTATGGAGATCGTCTCACACCAGTATATGAAGATATACACCATAACTGTTCCGATAAATATGGACCAATATATGACGAACATTACGATTGCTTGGCAGGCAAATTCGACGAATGTGAAGAGAATTTTAAGGTTTGTATCGCCGCCACATGAAATATATCCACATTTCTGAACCATCGAATGGCTAGAAGTACCATAGAGACTAATCAAACTATTTTCAGTTTCATGGGAAAAATGTCTAGACAGTTTCATACTGATCATAATTTAACCCAGTAAATAATTTAAATAAATAATGAGTAAATAATTTCGACGCATCATTGCGATGAAAAGTTGAGGGCTATATCAGAACTTTTTCCGATTCTGGTTTATAGTTAAGGTAATAAAAAAAATCACAAATCTTATCATCAAACTTCAAACATATCGTTAAGTTAGTGGGGATATTTTTCAACAGAACATAAAATATTTGTGTTCCACCCACATTGAAAGAAATCCACAAATTTTGGAAAATTATCTACAATTATTATCAACACTATAACTAAAAGGAACTGAAGAGGCGATATTGAAACAATCTACAGATCATCTTGTTGAAATCGGAATTTTTGTTAAGTTTGCAATATATGCAACAACAATAACGTTGAATTTTATAATTCATTCATTTAGTTTATAACTGGTGCGAGAGTATGGCATTTTTCTGATATTCTTCACGCAAATAGTGACGATTCCATCCAGAATTTTTGGGGATGTGTGAAATTGTTTTGCTTGTGAATGAATGTAAGAGTCATTTAGGAATGTTGGGGCTAAAGAAAATAAAAAACCAGAGTTGAAACAAATACGTTGTTTTCATTGTATTTTGAACTTCACATAACATACCGTTAACCGTAATTATTCTTATATTTACTGAGTTAATAATAACGAGATATACACTGTAGATACTTTTCAAGCATGAAAAAAATTATTGAAAACTAATATGGTTTATGTAATGCACATTCACTAACAGTTATGAAAAAATAGTTTCCCCGAAGGTAGGCGAAAAGATTCTCTACATGTATATATATATATATATATATATATATATATATATATATATAAATATATTGTTATGATATGAAAAATATGTTAAATATAACAATGATAAATTTTCTATATATTGGTATTTATATATTACATGAATTACAATTTTTCTGTGTACTTTGCATCTCTGAAACCTTTGGCCATATTATCGTCAACGCAGATGATCCAAGAGTTCAGCAGTGGAGGTTTCATATTATCATTATGTTTTCAACAATCTATTCAATTTGCACAACCTATAAAAGTATAGAAACTAAAATCCACAAATAAAATTTTGTGTGAATTTTCAACAGTTCTATATAAATAATATCATGTGTAGATATATAAATTGTAAATAAAATATTTATCATAGGTTAGAATTGAAAACTGTGCTTTTAAAAAGAGTGTAAAGAGTGAAAATTTGTACTGGAGAAAAGTGATGGTTGCTAGGAAAAGAGGGAAATAGGAGTAGTTTTTTTTTTGAGAGAAGCCATGATGAAAAATTTATGATAGAAATCAACGCAAATAAGCTGACAACAGAAGTATGGTTGCAAGTGGACCCTCAAAACCAAATCAAGAAACAGCACAGATTGGACCAAGCAACCACTCACCTCCAATTCAGGATAGACCTCCTGTACATAACATAACCAGCAACAACGGGGGCTAAACGTCAGCAAACTTCAATAGCCACAGAATAATCTAGGACTCGAGTCAGTGCACAAGCTGAACTTACAACAGGTACTTCATCAACAAAAACTGAATAAAGTGACAATATTCGGGTCAAACACCTATTCACAGTGGTGAACTTTCTTTCTTATTCATTATTATGATATCAATATAACCTCTAAATATTTATTTTACATTGATCGTTAATTGCGCATGAGCAAGACTATTTGATGTTGTTCAATTCGATCGATTGAATAATATTTACTAATAAGGTATATATCGCAGGGATAGTTATTTTAAGAATTGATTTGAATACAAGAACAATCATTGAACTATATTCTGGACTCATTATTCATCATTTGATCATATTACAAGCTATATTTCCATAAAAACAGTACATTGACTTCACAAGCAAAACAACTTGATGGCGCAAATGCAATCCTCCTCCTAAGATAGAGGTGATCATCCTTACATAGGCGTACCGACTGAGCTTGACAAAGGTATTAAAAAAAGGTAAATAGTGTATTGAAAAAGGGTAAGAGCATCATAGCCGGAGTTTATTGTTGTGATAAGTATTTGTTGGGCAGATGAATAGAAATAATGATATTAATAGTTTTTTAAACAAATACAACACATCATAATAACAATATATATATATATATATATATATATATATATATATATATATATATATATATATATATATATATATATATATATATATATATAAATAAGATTAGCTGTTCCATGGTTTCCCAATCATCAGGACGGCTTGTGGTCTTTCTCAAAAATCTCATAGTGCTAATAGCTACCGGCAAAATTATAAAGGTGACACCTATTAGGTCTTAGCTTCACCTCACAAATTATTGGTATCTTTTCTATAATTTTGTGATTATATATATATATATATATATATATATATATATATATATGTATATATATTTATACATATATATATATATATATATATATTGTTATGATTGGTTGTTTATATGATTTTAAATTTAAATATATTTTTGTGAATTTAATATATGGATTATAATTCCTGAGTCCCTATCATGACAAATAACAAAAAACTCCGGCTATGTTATGTTACCTTTCTCTTTTTCAACCTGTTTATCTTATCCCAGCTCAGTCAGGTACGCCTATGAACATGAATCACTCCTTCTCAGTAACTGGTTCCTGTAATCGGTGTTGCCTACTATGGCACTGACGATTCGATAATAAATGCTGTTCAGTGGAGAAAAGTGAAGTTAGAAATTGAAAATATAAACACAGGTTTGCAGAGAATAATCAAAATTGTTGGTTTTTGATCAAATCAAAACTTATAAATACCCTACTCTGCGATAGCTACCTTATACTAGCAGAACAATGATATCAAATAGTGCAGTTTGAATGTTTGTGACAATGAAAAAATGAGAAAAGAAGTTTGAACTCATTATCAGTCTTTGAGCATGGAATTCCATGGAAGTTCAACCCAAACAGTATAACTAGTGGTCTAACTCTCACATACTATTTACAAATTCTTATAAAATTATAATTTCTCAATTTCTGCCATCACATTTTATTGTATATCATCACTTTTCCCACACAAACTCTTTTGAATCCCATTGGTGGGTTTTCTGTTGATGTGAATTGTCATACAGGATGTTCAAAACTTATCTATACGTTGATCTTACTTTAATTCAATGTTTGCTATAAATTTCAATTTTGATATGTTTTAATCGTGGATTTTTATTAGATATATCATTGGATATTATTATTTTGATATCAGAACTACTCCAGGAATGCCCCCTTCATACATATGTATCGACTAGAGCATAGTATAAGGCTCTATAGTGATGAAAAAGTAGATAAAATTGTAAAACAACATAGCATTACCGATGATAATAAAAATAACTCATAATAATAATGATAATTATAAGTTCAAATATATATATATATATATTGTTATGTTATGTTATGTTATGTTATGCCAGTTATAAGTTTAAAAAGGAAAAAACTCACAAAAAAGAATAATTACTAAATAGTTATTAGTTTCAAGAGATTGTTTTGACATCATTTTGAAAGTTCTATTTATTTGTAAGCCTATGTATAATATGGATAGATAAAAATGTCAAAATACTATAACACAATCAATTTCAGACACTGTCATAATGATTATAACCCATAATTGGTAAAAAGACAACAAAAGTCTAGTTTTACAAAATTATCATGAATAAAAAGTGATCAACACATTCATAAATTTGAAACATACAGTATATGAAATTGTAGCCACCTAAAAGTAGCCAATGGTAGAACAGCAAACTTCTTGATGAGATTAGCCAATCAGGGAATAGATGGTCATATGGAAAATTGGAAATTGTGAGAGAATAACAACGGGGTGATGTCATAAGCAATTATTATTGAAATATGTACATACTAATAAGAATGGGAAAATAGTTGTATATATAATTATATAAGATGATCCTAAACAGGGAAATGTGACAATTTGGTGCGCGAATTCAAACATTCAAATGAAAAAGAAGAGGGAAAATTGGTATCCAAGGGAGCAACAAACAAAGCCACAAAGGAGATCGAAAATAAATTTACAAGGGAATGCCACGCAACATTTTGGGAGAAAGAAAAATGAAATAATTCCAACATTAGAAGAAAAAAACCAATATTACCTTAATTATACAACATATCCAAGTGTCCAAAGCTGATTTCTGCATATGTATGGTTCCTGATAGCGCTTGTAGTGAGAAGGGATCCAATTTCAGGGCATATATTGAACACCGACAGTTCCAGCCAGGTATAAAAACTTCAATAGTGCACATCCGGTCTTGAACAATTCCACAAATAACGTATATCACATCTGAAGAACTTTATTTCACTTTATTTTGAACTATAACAGAAAACTTCACTCTCAAGGAAAAAGTGAGGTTGTTTCTATCTATCCATGATATGATTTTTATGATTATCCGTGAATTTTCGTAGATTCACATTAGAATTAGTTATTTCTCGTAGGCCAGGTAAAATTAAGTCTTCCTGAATAAAGGAAATAATTGCTTTTTGATACTTTGTTGTTTGTTTTCTTACAATGATAAACAATCATACCGATCACCATTGGATAAATTGAAATTGGACAGCAGTGGTTAGTGGCTCTATTGCCTGAACCGGCTATCTGAGGTAAGAGGCGTACCAACTGTTGCTTAGCTGTGGTAAGGAAAATGATAACAATTGGCAGCAACGTGACGAGAGAACAGTGACGTAGCTAGCAATTATTATTACATTGCAAAATATATTATACAGGGCACAAATATTTATCTATATCATAACAATTTGGCTCACAAAGAATAGCATAAAAACTATCAGCAATCTTATTATATAAAACAACTTTTTTTGCAAATATAATAATAATATATATATATATATATATATATATATATATATATTTAATCAATCAATCTTTAAATCGTCAGGTTATCATTTTGTGTTTCCGAATGCAGCTATTAGTAACTCTCCTGAAAAAACAGAACAAACGTATACCTAGACTCTTTTCCAAAAGTCGGAATTCTGTTTTGTTTTTACAAGGTTTATTTACTTTCCCCTTGGTAGTTCGTTGGGGTCAAATCTTGTAAGTGAATGTTGAACGACTTCTATTCGTCCGATTGATTTGAAATTCATCAGGTATTTATAATTCCAGTAAAAAGGCATTATGAAATTTTTGTTAGAGGAAAAAACAAAATTGCGGCTCTAAGATGGCGGACGAGATTTGTAATTATGGTCCGATTTCATTCAAAGTTGATTTGTGGTCGAAAATTATGTTTTTTTTTCAAAATTTGTAAATTCATGATGGCGGACGAGTTTTGTGATTATGGTCCGATTTGAATCAAAATTGATATGTGGGGGTTTCCTGGGCCAAAGATTATGAAGTTTTTGTCAAAATTTGTAAATAAAAAATGGCGAATCAAAATTGGATGGCGGGGTTTTCGGGGTCGAAGATTATGATTTTTCTGTCAAAATTTGTAAATTCAAGATGGCGGACGAGTTTTGTGATTATGGTCCGATTCGAATCTAAATTGGTATGTGGGGATTTTCGGAGTCGAAAATTATGATTTTTCTGTAAAATTTGTAAATTTAAGATGGCAGTTCCAAGATGGCGGACGAGTTTTGTGATTCGAATCAAAATTGGATGGGGTTTTCAGGGTCGGAGATCATGATTTTTTTGTCAAAATTATGATTTCAGATGGGGCCCCAAGATGGAGGAGAGTTTGTGATTATGGTCGATTCTTCAAAATTGGTTTGTGGGGGTTTTCAGGTTCGAAAATTATGAATTTTTTGTCAAAATCTATTAATTCAAGTTGGCGACTCCAGAAAAGCGGTCGAGTTTTGTGATTATGGTCAGATTCCATTCAAAATTGGTGAGTGGGATTCTTTGGGATCGTAGATCATGATTTCTCTCAGCTCAAAATTCACAGGAAAGAGACCTTGTAATAACGATGCTCTATGAGAAATGAACAGATTAAGGCATACTTACTAAAAACTAAAAAACCTTTTTAAAGGCAAGCTTTTATGTGAGGCGTTTACTGAAACGTATAAAATAAGTTTAAGTTATCGCTTTTTATTGAATTACTTGGTTTGAAAAAGCTTGTCGCGCAAATTGTAATGAAATTATTACTTCGACAAGTTGTTACTTACCAACCAATCATTGTTCAATTAAATTAATTGGTACCTACTTACATGAACACTTCCCGCGAACAAGGCTTTTGAAACCAAATAATTCAACGAAAAATAATTAAATCATTGTCAGCGATGACTTAAACTTATTTTATACGTTCAAATATACGGCTTACAAGAGAGCTTGTTTTTATAAAGGTTTTTCATTAGTTATTTTATGATTTATCAAATGGTTTCATTCAGCTTGCTTTTTATGTGCCTTGTGTGGGTCAAATCTAGTAATTGAAATTTCAACCCTTTCCTGGTGACCGATTGATCTGAAATTGGGTAAACTTCTAGTTCTGATGACAATACAATTATGTGTATCCAGTATCATTTCAAATCCAAGATGGGCGCTGCCACAAAATGGCAGATAACATATATTTTTACAACCCCCTCATTATGGATATCAAACGAAAGGGTTTGACTAGTAGAAAATTACAAATCCAGAATGGCGTCTGAAACAAAATGGTGGATGATATAGTTTGGACAGTCAATATTTTGAATCTGAAATCTATGACTCGCACCTGTTACCTACCTAATTATTTTTCTGCTTTTAGTACATTGTCTTCATCACTATTATGGTATATCCTCAAATTGAATAAAACTTCATTTTCATGTGCTTACCTTTTCCTTTCTGACGAACGCCGCTGAGCTTACTTGGGAGAACAAAATTTTTCCATTTCTACGTATCGTTACATAACCATGTGTGACATTGAGATTGCTTCCGGTTGAATAATGGAACAAGGAAATGGAATTGCATATGACTAGAATTTCTACGAGCAGGATAGAATACATGGCATATCTGTTTATGCTTCAGATTTCGGCTCAACCTTATATTCAAAGTAGATTCGTTGAGATGGGATAGAGTTTGAATTTATAAAGTCAAGACTTTTGCCACCAACAGTATGATCCCATATTACAAATCAAATATCATCTCGAAGTACACACAGTCAAGGTAATATGACGTCAAATATTAATGAGGAAGAAATAACTCATGGAATTCCATTTCTTTGTTAAATTATCAATCGAAAGCAATCTAATGTCATACAAGGTTTGTTGTAACATATGAATAAAAACAAATTCCTCCCCCCCTAAATTACCTTAGAGGTGTTCGTCAAAAAAATGGTCTTTTCAGGAGCGTCGTTAAATGCACTTAAAAAAAAATTCTATTTATTTCAAGGACAAATAATATGTATGTTCGACTTCGGAGGGGGGGGGGTGACCTCGGGAAAAAAACCAGAACCGGCATCAATCTTCTACTATCACTCTAACTTTTTTATTTTTTCACCCTTGAAAGGGTTCTCCTCATATTAGTGTTACAAAATATATTCATGTAAATATACATTTTTTCATATCCCATTAATATTCCAGGTGGAAAAAAAAAAAGATGGGATTACCTAAAAAAACGATTGACTTATTTTACTTGTTTCCAATGCTCTTTTTGGGTATCATGTTCAAGTTTGCGAAATGCAGCTAACGATTTTATGTAACACCAACGAACTATCTTGAGCAAATTGAAAAATTTATTGACTTTTTCAGCGGTATTCGATCTGCTTGTGGACTGTTTCAGAAGTGGTAAGTATTACAGAAACTCTTTCATAAACCAAGTCACAGCACTTCCTCAGAGAAAACCCTGGGTTGTGTAAGGGTTTCTTCGAATAGGTGTTATGCCTCAAGAATATTCATATATAAACATAAAGAACTTATATGGAAAGAAATGACCAACCTCAAATCCGAAAAAATATTTTTAACGAATAATCCGTTTACAAGACGTCGAAAATACAGACGGGGAATAGCTAGCAGAAGTGGTTAAGAGAAAATACATCAAGTAATCTGTCAAGAGATGATTACAGAACTAGTAAAGAAGGTTCTTCATGAAGGCAAAACTGTCAGCACTTAAGAAAATTGCTGGCGAGTAAAAATCATTTTTTCAGAAAGTACATACATCAAATCTCAAATTTATGACGCTATAAAAATCAAAAACAGGGGATCTTATCTGCTTAGAGGAGATTAATATTGAGTTTTAATGTGAAAGAGTGTCATTAATTACCTCGTTGACAAAGGAATTGAATAAAATACCCCAGCAAATAATGATTTCCATATGTTTCACCACATAAAATGTTTGTCGCTACCTGCTAATGGGCACTCAATAATCACATGAAAAAACTATAATTCTACCCTCCGTGGGACAAAATTAAAATTAATGCGGTAGGCGGCATCAACTCGAAAAATATAAAAGCACAAATTTATTCAACCTCTTCAGTAAGCGTTCATGCTCAAACACTTAACCCAACTCTATATACACAGTTCAGTATGTAGGTAAATTAGACTCAAGTCTTAACTACCAATACCAATATAAATAATTAACATGTTTACTTAACAGTGTAGAAAATAATCGAACGAGAAAATGTTTTATCTAGAATCAAGTGCGCGTTGGAGAACAGTCGGTATATAATTATTAAAAATAATTAATTAATAATAACAAAGAACACAGGAGAGAAATTGATAACTCAGACATTTAGAATCCAATTGAATATGTGTGTGGTCCAATCAACTGTAAATCAGTAAGCTATAATTTGTTGTTTGTTTCATATTGAATCTTTTCCAACTATTAATGAACTGAATGGCATTCTTCCGATTTTTTCACGAATTCTATATACAACGTGAAAATGTTTCATGTGAGATTTCGATTTACCATTTGAGTATGGCATTTGTTAATATTTAAACAAAAATTAATTAGCCTTGACTTTTTGAACTACTCTATATAATCTCAGTTATCTTACTGATTTCTATCATCGGAATACATTCTACAAGATTTTGATCTATTGTTGTAAGGCATTTAAACCTAGAAATACTTCACAGGTCATTATTGAATCAAATTGATTCAATATCTAGTATGTGTAAAGAATTACCAAATTTCATGTGAATCCTTCGTCCAGTGTTGTTGAATAAAATGTTTAACCTTTTTTTTTTTTTTTTTTAATTGAGAGTTATATATCTTGTCAAATTATGTATAGCATTTGAAGTTAATCAATTAAAACTTTCTATAGTTGATTTGCAATGATACTTGTTCATTCACCATGATGTCCTTATTTTCTTTATTGTGAAATTAATAAGGGGGCACATCAACTTTAGAATTTCGAATAGCAACATCGTTGAGCAGATACTTCAATTATCTTCACAACCATCCTGTTCCTTTCGAATTTTGTTTCATTGTTTTTTCACAATATGCATTCGAAATGTCAAGTATAAGTGAGGATCTGAATGGTACCCTCAGCTCGACAATTTTTGAACGGCTTGATGTTGAACAATGAGGCATGAAACATATTGAGTGGTATTAGCGGTTTTAATTTTTGATAGAAAATACATTATAATTACTTGACAGAGGGCGCTGGGGGCCCATCATGTTGGACATTTCGAAAGGCATAGGGGTCTAGTTGCGCATCTTCGGAAAGGTAATTCAATTTTTCTCTCAACTATGCTTGTTCCACGGAATCGCAATGACGAGTGCGGTTTTTTATAGCCCCCCCTCCTCACTGTTAACTTTTGAACGGTTTCACATAGAATAACAGGACCAAAACTATTTTGAATTATATCACCGATACTACTCTTTGAAATAGAAAACATCGTGATTGCTTGATGGAGCATATTGTGAAAAAACTTATTGACGAAATAAAAAAAACGAGATGGTTGACAGGAGAATTGGGTTATACTTGATCCTCCATGTTATTTGGAGTTTTCAAGCCTCTCCGCGCCATTAATCGAGCAATCACAATGTTTTCAAAAAGTAGTATCGGGATATCATTCAAAATTGTTTACATTGTTTACGTCAAACCGTTCGAAAGTTAACAGGGGGGGGCTATAAAAAGCAGCACTGTATATAGTTGAAATAATTTCATCAATTCCAAAGAATTGGTAGGCGTACCGTCAGGAAATAAATGAATCGATTTTATTCTTTAGAAATCGAGTTCTCGTAGTATGTCACACTTCTATAATTATTTACCATTTACAACCACCATAATCGCAACAGATCAACTTGTGATTCCCATTTTCAGTTAACTCCTGAATTTGAGATTGATCCGGAGATACTGGCTAATATGTTGCCACAAAAAGCCATTGGTAACAATTGTGTACAAACAATAATGGATTGTTATGAAGAGGCCACGGAATCAGGTGGGTATATTGAACGTGTTCTGATAAATTGATATCCATCGTATAAAATAGACGGCATTTGTAGCTGGAATAAACACCAAAAATGATATTCGTTAAGTTAGCATGAAGTAAGTGTTTTAGCATTCTCTACAAAAATATTTTCAATATATCATTTGATTACAATCCTTTTAACATGCTTGTATTCACTTTCACCTGTCCTGGTGTCTGGTGTCGGTAATCAAACCTTGCAAAATATATTTGACTCACTTCTAATCATCCGATATTCAAATTTGAAAGGTGTATTTATTCGGTGCAATGCATTATAATTTTGTTAAAAAAAACAAGATGGCAGCTCAAATATGGCGGACAATTTTCGTGATTATGGTCCAATTCTATTCGATTCTATTCAAAATTGGTATCTCGGGGGTTTTCGGGGTCGGAGATAATTTTTTTTTGTCAAAATTCAAAAATAAATTAGATAGTTATTACTTAACAAGTTATTTAACATTATAAATATTAAACAATTAAAAACAAATAATTAAGAAAATTAAATAAAAGTTTTTATCAGTTGGTGATGAAAATAGCACTGAAAAGTTGAAAATGAAAATTATAAAAAAAAATTGAAGACAAGCTTTTATCCATACAAATGCACTCAAAAAAAAGAAAAAATAATTTCTTTCATTGTTTTATCTGGGTTATTCTGTGAGTAACAGATTCAAAAGTTCGCTGCGGATACAAAATAGGTAATTTGAATAGAATAACCTAGATCAAAATAATTATGTTTTTCTCTTCAGTGCATATGTATAAATAAATAAAAAAAATTATCAGTTGAAAATATTAATATGCACGGCTACGAACAGAAATGAAGAATTATACTCAATATGGAATGCCTTCGAAATATTTAACGTTTTTATTCCGAAATAGCATAGGCAATTTAGTCTCAACCTCATGAACGGTTAACTATTTATTTATGGCAGTTAAGCATTGAAAAACTGAAATTTATGAAGTAGGTACTAGATTTCATTCGATCCAACGAGAAGAAGTAAAACTAATAAATATTCATATCCAAAATTCGAATCAATATTCACATATCTTTTAGTAATGATTTCTTCATACAAATCCAAGGTCAGAGAGTCAAAGCGTGAGAAAGTTCCAAATCATACATTTTTAAAAAAAAAAGGGTGTAGAGTACTTGCTGCACTACCCTAATAGTTGATAATCCATAAAAATAAAAATATTTTTCTTTGAGATATTATAAGTCCTCAATAAGCCAGAACAAATGAACAACTACCAAAACTTCGCTGTTTGTTTAAATAACCTTTAACCTCATAGTGTCAGTTTTCAGGTTGCCTGGTGGATCAGTTTCCTAATTTTTTTCTCAATCCATGCAAGAAGAGCTTTCGGAAAATTCAAACATTTAAAAAAATATATGGTCACAATCATAGTCATATCAGATATCGAATGGAGTACTTCTCTATCTATGTTTTTTTTGTCAAAAAATATCCGCATTCAAAATTATCTTCTGTACCCAATGAATATTGAAAAATACTCAGACGAAATTTGTCAGCCATATTGGAATTTTGAATATTGTGAAAAAAACATTGAGGTGTATTTTTGTGGAAACTACACATGTATGCAAAGTTCTTCAAATCAACCTGCTTATAATTATGAGAAAAAAACAACTGGTAGTGACCTTTCTTTCTAGACAGAATAACAATATATTTTAATATTCAAAATTCAACAATGAACATTTTCTGATGCAAGTTACATTTCGAAACTGAACAGGACCATACCATGAATGAGTACTAAATAATTTTTGATATCTTACGAATATACAATGAGGACCAAAAGTCCTCGGCCCTCCCGTAACTTCTTTATTTTATATATTCCAAAAAAATTTTGAACACACAAGTTGTAAGATTCCATTGAATTCTTTATGCTGGATTTCTATTGATACGAGTGTCTCAAAAAGCAGTTGTTTTTTTGAGACACCCTTGTATATATTTTTTATTATTAATTCTCTTTGGTTTTTTTTTACGTTTTTTTATAGTAGAAGTGTTATTTAAAAAATATTATTTTGGAGAACGTCAGAAGTATTTTCAAAGTGAATATATATAGAAACAACATTTGTCGACCGTGATGATGGAAAGTTATAAGAGAGAACGAGAAATAATGAGAAAACACTTTTGCGTAAATCTACAAAAAACTCACTGAGAAAAAACGAACCAAGGAAGACGTGTTATTCCTTTCAAAGCAACTAGAAGACAAGAGTAACCGATTATTCTCAGCAGATGAAAACATCAGAGGTATGCTCCTAGCCAGCGGCCCCGAGGAAGTCGATCTAGAAGAGGAATTTTCCAAAAAAGGATTTTATCGAGAAGAGCTCATTAGGCAAAGATCCAAATGCTCAGTTGAAGATGACATCGGGAGAAGACCAAGCAAGTTCGCAGGACTGAAGGAGCAGCGGGAAAAACCAAGGAGAGTTTCCGTTTGCCAAAAATCGAACTCAAGAAATTTGACGGGAATGTCAGAAATTGGATCGGATTTTTGGGACAGTTCCGGAAAATCCACGATGATGGAGAAATCGAGCCCGAAAATAAATTCCAGTACCTACTACAGGCAATAGAGGTAAATACAGCGGCGAGAGAACTGGTCGAAAGTTTCCCTCCATCGGGATTGAATAACATAGCGGCTATTGACCAGTTGAAGGCCAGGTTTACAGAAGATGAATTCCTTATCGAGGTCTATTTGAATTGATTCCCAAATTATTATCACAAGAAACTTGGAAATTGGGAATTGGGTGGAATCAAGAATAACCACACGATATTGGCAAAAAATTTCAATTCTGGGTTGAAAAATTGGATTTATTGACATATTGCAAAATTCCAAAAGAACACGTTGTAATGATTCAAATTCAGAGGATTCATTAGATTCAACGATACCCCTTTTTTGCGACGCGAGTAAATCAGCCTATGCAAGTTGAATATTTCTGAGAACTTGTCAGTATGGTCCTTGCTAAATCCAGGCTAGCTCCATTAAATATCACTTTACATAGACTCGAATTATTAGCGGCATTATTGGGTGTGAGATTATACATAACTTTGAGTAAAATAAAAGAGTTCAGTGATATCGAAACTCATTTCTGGAGTGATTCAATGGTGGTTTCAACTTGGATACGAACGAAAGGACAATGAAAAATATTTGTTGAAAACAGGGTGACAGAAAAAAGATTGAATTTAAATATTTATGATCGGTATCATGTTCCAGGAAAATGAACCCCGCAGACTTGGCATCGAGAAGATGTGATGCCAGAACTTTGTTGGAAAGTTAGTGGTGATTTGGTCCAATATGGTTGGAAAATAATTGTGAAAAATGCCCACGTAATGAAATTCTTTGTCCGGAAGAGGTGAATACAGGGAAAATGAAATCAACAATCCCTCTTATTTCTAAAACAGAATTATCAACTGGACATTTTCCATACTTTCCGGAATAAACAGAAGTTTTGAGAATTATTGCATGGATTTTGAGATTTTCATTCAACTGTAAGCGAGGACATTCATGAAAATCTGGTGAAATTACTTATGAAGAAGTAAGTGAAGCAGAAACCAGATTACTGAGAATGTAAAGAAGAAGAAGCTTTCGGAAAAAAGGTTAATTTGAATCTAGAAATAATCCAAGATAAGGAAAAACTATGGAGTATAAAGTCAAAGCTAGTTTTGGGAGATTTTGCAGATAATTTCAAATATCCAATTTTGCTTTCTAGCAAGCATACATTAGTGAATAGGCTCACAGAGAAATATTATATGATCAATTGTCACACATGAGTCCAAACACTATTGAGTAGTCTCAGGGAAAAATTCTGGATTCTTGAAGGCAGAAAAACTGTGAGGAAAGTGATTTCAAAATGTTCTGTGTGTTAGAGGTATGATAGTAAACCTTTGGAAACACCTTTTGCACCTTCACCTTGAGAGAAAATAACGCGTGGAACAGCTTTCAATGTTGTGGGTATAGACTTAGCAGAGTCACTATATCTCAAAGATAAATCAAAAGCTTGGATCGTTTTATTTACGTGCGCAGTTTATAGAGGCGTCAACTTGGAATTAGTGAATTATCTCTCGACCGAAGCATTTTTATCGGCTTTGAAGAGATTTTCAGCACGGAGAGGAAGAGTTTTCATCATTCACTCAGACAATGGTACTAATTTTATTGGTGCATTCAATTCAATGAAGAAAGTTGACTGGGACAGGGTATTGGAATATTTCTCTGTTCATGATATAAAATGGATTTTCAATGCACCAGAAGCTGCCTGGTGGGGAGGATGGTGGGAACGCATAGTTCGAATCATTAAAAAGCTCCTTAAAAGAAATTTGGGAAAATCATCAATCAATTACGAAGAACGATTAACACTTTCATGTGACTGTGAAGCTGTGATAAACAGTAGACCCTTAACTCATTCTTCTGACGATGAAAAATATCTGACACCTTTGAGCCCTTCTATGTTTATCAGTGATATCATCAACATTGACATACCGCAGTTGGACGGAATAGATAGAACCAGCTGAATTGAGAGACATAAATATATACAGGATCTTCGAAACGGTCTGAGAACACGATTAGGAAAGGAACATTTTGCAGAACTGGTCAACTCTGGTCGAAGAAAGCCACGCGGATTAGTGATAGGCGAAATTGCAGTAATTGGGGAAGATGATATGAAACGTACCGATTAGAAGATGAAAAAATATTAAAAATTTATCCCGGAAGAGATGGAGTATCAAGAGTAGCAAGGGTAAAAACAAAATCGGGTGAGCTTGTACGACCCTTTCAATGATTATACCCGATGGAAATTGAAGACACAATAAAATCTTCGAGGAGTATGCGTGATGAACAGGGAAAAGGTCGAACTAACCGAAATGAGGGTATTGAAGAAGAGAAACAGCATAAGAGTACAGAAAACCAAGGAAATGGAAACGTAGTATAGGTTTGAGAAGGGGAATATATGACCAGAAGAGGACGTGTGGTTGAACCAGCAAAACGATATGCTGTTCAATGATTCTGTAGGGGGAGAATGTTGCGACTATTTTTCTTATATTTTACTTCCTCTGTATATTGTTTTATTCATTACCGTTCTTGATGTATCTATAGAGATGTAATAATAATAAAGAAGACTATTTTGGAAAACGTCATTAGTATTTTAAATCGAAGTTTTTCAAAGTAAATATATATAGAAACAACATATAGTGCTATATCACAAAAGTTGATGGTTTTATAATTATGAACAGTCGTACCACTTTTCCACCAGTTCTGTGAGAAAACCGTAACAAATAGAACAGAATGGATTTCGCATTCCTATCCCAACTTCTTGGAAACTATTTAATGTTGCTAACTACTGATGGGCAACATGAATATGGTACTCATCTTGTCGTATCATTCTAGCAACTTCTCAAGTTGGTGAATTTTATGGAAAAGTAAGACAAATGAAACCGTGGTAAATGTAACTGAAACATTTCATTGACGTATGACATAGTCCAAAAATAAAGATAACGAATTATTAAAAATGGAGGAAATGAATAGTATTTCAACTCATAAATAAAAATATTAATAACATTTTGAAATGTTTCGCCATGTCCAGTTCGGAATTTTTTAATAGAAAGAATCATAAAAATAATACACCATACACAGTATAGGAGATGATGTGACTGACTGTCAGTCGTGACAGCATCTTATTTTTATATTCATCTATAGTGATCTTGCAGTTATCACCCTAAATTTAAAGGTTTTTTCTAAAAATCAATAATTTACGACGCTCGATACATCTAACGACAACGAACCGTATCAAAAACTATGATTTTACATTACCCAAAAAAAGTTATCAGCAGGTGTGAGGTTCGGTGAGCGAGCTGGCCACTCTGTTGGACCTCGACGTCTCATCCACCTAGCCGGATACCTTCCCTCTGAGTTATTTTCCACCTCTCGAAAATAGTGAGGTGTTGCTGAAATGTTACATCCAAGTTCAATTCATGTGGATTTGGCGCAACAATCTCATCGATACTGGAAGTGATCGTGTCTTGCAGCATTGGAGGTATCAAGACCATTCGAATTTTCTTCTAAGAATATGGGACCTATAATCTTCCAGGGCATATCAGTATGTCTCTGTCGGATGTCTCAGCTACTTGCTCACTTTTCGGGCTATAATACTATTATTCATCAGGCGGGTATTTATATCTTAGATCCATGAACAAAACGTGATATCGTTCTAAACATGTAAAATTATTTTAACGTGATTCATATTGAGGTGATATTGTTCACATCACCTCGTATAATATAAATCAATAATTATTGTAAGTAAACTTTCAGTAAATAGAAAAATTGAATTTTTCGTATCATGTAGTTAAACACTCAACATTTCAGCTAGTACTTGCAGTTAAAAATCTTCCCTAATTATTTTCGGCCTTCCATATCTTGGAGCGTCTTTACCGTTACTGTTCTGTTAAATTTTGCAACAACCGATCATTGAAAACGAGAATAGCAGAGTGATAGTTTCGATCAGCTTTACCAAATATGCTCAGGGTTTCAACCCTGTCTTCTACTGAACAAGCTATATTGATCAACGAGGAAAATTCTAAAAAAACACAAAATATTGATGAATATTCAACAGATAGGAGTTTTTCTCTCGTAGCCGTGGATACAAGACACGCCTAGTATGCACAGTCTACTTCATTTACGTAAGGGATCGAAAGTCAGTTCAGTTTTGATTGATATTTTTCTCGGAATCAATTGAATTCAGGAATTGGGTATGCTACATCAAAGCTTATAGAATTTCACGTAGATTCCAAAAATCCAATTAAAAACAGGTTACCTCTGCGCTTTTTCGAATACCCTGAATAAATAAAATTCAAGCCATTAGAGAGTTCGAATGAAACACTACAACTTTTGTATTCAACATTTTTTTTATAATATATGAAAAATAAGGGGGGTTGCAGACTTCTGACTTCTGGTTCTCGCTCAGTTCAACCCCTTCCATCTGGAAAATAAAGTAGGTTCAGGTTCAAATATAGTAACCAATGGGTGTGAGTAAAACGATCCCAATGAAACTTCAGCTTAGTTTTGCTAATATATTTCAATCACTTGGATTTTTCAAAAGCTAGAAAACAGTGTATTAGTATTATATATAATTTCCCCACTTTTCCATTTCTAGATGAAAGCAATGTGGTGAGAAAATTTGGAATTTTCTGAAATCTATATACGAAGCCGATCCTGAGGTGAGTTTATGAGCTGTCAGTACATCATAGAGCTCACTTGAACATTATATTTGTCCATCAATCAGTCAATTTCCAAGTATTCAACCTCTTAGAGTAGGTGATATAGGAAAAGTTCGCCTTTGGCATAATAATATTTTTGGTAATTTATTTGAGAATGAACATAATTTTTCAAATGAATCAATAGATCACTTTTTTCCGACGACCTCGTTAATATGAGTCTGTTTAATGTACACGAAATCGATCGTTAATGACTCCTATTACCTTTCAATTCCTCTATTAATGCATGATTGTGATATATGATGATAACCATACTCCGAAATCGACCAATAATAACCTATTATTGGTGATTTCTCTTTAAATGCATCTAAACATACAGGAATTCAAATACAATTCAAATGTTAAAACAAAATTCAGAGGGTGAACGATCAATATTCTCCATTTTGCTACCCTTAGGAATTGATTTTTTTAAATTCAAATGGGACCAACTTCAAAGTACACCCTATCCAATGAAGGAATGATGTTCGGAATCGGACTCTTCTGGAAAAAGTTATGCGTGGTCATACATAAAAAAAAATATACGCGTCGACTAGAGAACCTCCTCCTTTTTGATTTCGTCGGTTGAAAATGTCTTGTCATCCCAATTTTCGACTCCTGAATTATTCCTATACTCTTTTCATGTTTTGACAATCTGATATAACTATTATATATCTTGGCCAAATTGGACACCGACTCACTTGTTTGTTAGGTATCGAAACTATTTTATTACTATGATGCAATCAATTTTGTTCCTTCAACTTCTCGAAGGTACGTCACAGGTTTTGATTGGAGTTCATTATCATTTCTGCCCTGATGATCACTGAGAAATGATTATACCAAAGATCATCGAAAACCCCCTTCAAATCATTTTTGTTTTCATCACACATTTAATCATCACAATTATTCGCATTATTCACGTTTGAACCTTGTGATTTTCAGTGACATATCCTAATTTTGACCATTCGACGATAATAAGGCTCAAATAAAATGCACTCTATAAGCAAACATTTTTTTTTCAGTGTTCCTTCATTATTTGAATGGAAGACAAGCGACATCAATTACATATATTGTAAATGGAATGTGTTGAATAAATATTTTTCAAATGACACATTTTGTTTTTATACTCATACCCCCAATTTATACCAGACAAATTATTCTCAAATACTAATACACTTTGATTGAAAATAATTTTCCTGATGAAATCAAGAATTCATTCTGAACATTTTGCAGCAATTGAAAAAAAAAATTATCAGCTTTTTCAATGCATTTTTGACGAAATGAAATGGAGATACTGGAAAATCCTTGGAAAAAACCTGTGAAGCAAATTTGTTTCAGCTTTTGCGCATCTACCTTCAACGTGTGCATACACTATGGTCACTGGTAAATCGAAGAAGATTTTATTATGTATTATTGACTGCCTCCCATACAGCATGTGAACATGTTTATCAATGACTCGTGTCAAATACTTCATATGTTATGGTTCGTTTTGATGGCTTCCAGTACCTCTTCAATGAGCTGATGTGCCATGAATTATTTCCTTTATACAGCGTGATTCAAAAGTACTTCGATAAACTTCAGGTGGTGATTCCTCACAAAATTCTGATATGAATTGTCCAAATAAATATATGTCTGGAAACGCTTCGTTTCCAAGATTGTTGAAGTTTTATTTTTATTTTCGTTTTTTTTAATTACTTTCGAAATACTGACCTTTCTTGGGCGTACTACTAGCACATTTCTCAGAAAAAAAATGAATTCTTCTATCAAATTTACGCAAATGAGCTACCGCTGATGCAAGTCGCTATAAGCAACCGTTTTCTAGATATTTGGACTTGAAAATTTCAAGTCGATTATTTGATAATCGATGCGTGATGAAGTTATTACCATCATTTTGCATTTTCTCAAGAATGCCTGAGAAAAAAATTTGACGTTTGAGTAAGTAGTTATGTTTTTTTGTAGGGGGCGCCACATATTCTATTTATTTTTACTCGTTTGGAATACTTATTTTTGTATCAAGTGTGCAAAATATGTATTTGTTTAAATAAAATTTGCAAGAAATATCAACATTTTATTTTAAGAAATTTTTAATATGCAGAATGAAATAAAATAAAGGAAACTGAATTGAATTCAAATGAATTGTTCAAAGTGTCCACCTTCAGCGAAGATACAGGCATTCAGTCTTCTCGTCACTGAATCTCTTACCCGCTCAAAAATTATTTTAGTGTTTCTTATTGTTTCACAGGCGTCTACTATTCGGTTTCTTAGATTTTTCTTGTTCGATGCGTGTTGAAGTTATTACTATTATTTTGCATTTTTCACAGAATGAATTTGACGTTAAAGTAAGTAGTTTTGGTTATATATTTTGTGACAGTTATATATTATGTGACAGTTGAACGTTTTGTTGTTGTTTCAGTGAGTTTTTAAACACTGATTTTGGAAAATGGATTATTCAAACAATAATTCTCATTTAGCCGATATGCATTTCGTTTATGGCCTTGCGGATGGCAAGACGTATTCACCAGGAGCGATTTTCTAATCGAGTACTGCCTTCAGCTCCAAAATTTACCAGTCTCCACCGTCGTTTCGCAGAAACAGGTAGCTTTGAGAGGATAGCTGATATTATCGGAAGACCACGAGCAGTCCGAACCCCAGAATTGGAAGAATCTGTTTTGAACGCTCTCGAGGAGAATCCATAAAGAAGTACAAGAATAATCACTAGAGCTCCCAATTCTACTCAGTCCACAATTCCGAGAATTATCCACGATCAACAATTTTATCCATACCATATTCGAAGGGTACAAGCTCTTCTGCCATGAGACTTTTCCCAACTCATTACTAGGTGTCTGTGGTTTTTGAGAAAATTGGATGGCAATCCCCAATTTTTAAGATATGCACTCTTTACGGACGAGGCAAACTTCTGTCGGAATGCTATCACAAACTTTCATGACAACCATGTTTGGGCTCAGGAAAATCCGCACACAAATAGTGAATTGATCAGTATCAATTTTCTGTAAATGTATGGGCGGCAATAATTGATAATTACTTGAAAGGTCCTTTCTTTCTTCCGTTCCGACTGAATGGCGTAACTTACAGAGACTTTTCAGAAAATGAATTGCCGGGACTACTTCCGAATGAACCATTATAAATTCGTATCCGCATATGGTTTATGCATGATGGGGCTACTGCCCATTTTAGCGTTGTAGCCAGGGAATTCCTTAACACTGTCTATCCAAATCGATGGATCGGTAGGGGTGTAGAAAAACCTAAACAGGCATGGGCATCAAAGTCCCCAGATCTATACCCGCTAGCTTTTCATTTTTGCGGACATTTGAAGTCACTTGTTTATAAAACTCCAATAAGAAACACACCAATTATTTTTGGTACGAGATTCAAAGACTAGAAGACTGAATGCCTGTATCTTCGCTGAAGGTGGACACTTTGAATGATTCATTTGAATACAATTCAGTTTTTTTTATTTTATTTAATACTACATATTCAAAATTTCTTGAAATAAAATGTTGATATTGTTTGCAAATTTTATTAGAACAATTACAGATTTTGCACCCTTGATACAAAAATAACTATTTTAAACGAGTAAAAATAAATAGAATGGCTGGTGCCCCCTACAGGAAACCAAAACCACCTACTTAAACGTCAAATTCATTCCCTCAGCATTCTTGTGAAAAATGCAAAATAATGGTAATAACTTCAACACGCATCGATTATCAAATAATCGGCTCGAAATTTTCAAGTCCAAATATCTAGAAAACGGTTGCTGATAGCGACTTGTAATAGGGTAGCTTGTTTACGTAGATATGGTGGAGAAATTGATTTTTTTACTGAAAAATGTGCTAGACGTGAGCTCAAAAAAGTTATGAATCCTCAAAAAAGAGAAAGACGTGTAGGTGGCGCCCCCTACGAGTAAGAGCAATAATAACATCAGGTTCGAATTCGACACCTCAAAAAACCTCCCATTACTAATTTCCGTTCAATTTAGGTCAGTATTTCGAAGGTTATTTGAAAAAAACAAAATAAAAATAAAACTTCAATGCTCTTTATCTTGGAAACGAAGAGTTTCCGGGCATATATTTATTTGGACAATTCATTGGAATATTGTGAGTAATCACCTCCCAAAGTTCGTCTTCAGAATCACCTTGTATAATTCACGGTATGCTTGGGTACATGAAAGGAATATATACGCATTATTGAAGAACTACGAGTCTAGAACCAAAACTCGAATATTATTCGTCGTATTCTCAGTGGTTACCTTTCTAAATTCTTTGGCCACATGAATGCTAGTCCAGCAGATATAAACAAGAGTACTGAAGATTCTGATATAGTGGAAAAATGTATTCCATCTTTAATTTTTGTTTCCAGTTCTCAGGAGTAAGATCATTATCAGGAACTAGGGATTCAGGAGTCTCTTCACAAAAAATTCAATATGAATTGGAACAAGTGGTAGACCACAAGCGAAAAATGTATTTCGAGTATCTGCCACAGGTGTTCTGATCCGATCGTCTACCAGATGCGCCCACAGTGGAGAGATAGGTCTCCTTCCTGTGGGTAGCTTCTTATCGCCCTGGCAACAGCCATTTCATGGTAGAGAGAGCTCATTCCATTATTGAAACATAGAACAGTTCATCAGTATATCGCTTCTGTTGGGAATTGAGCGAATGAAAAGTGAACGAATTTGTATATGACAGAAACAAGACACCCCACCTCGTAGCACTCCCTGATATCGCCAGTTATTTAATTAAATGTAGTCATCACAGTATCCAAGAGCTCGTCGAAAATGCAACACTCCTGAATTTTGAGCAGCCAGAACAATAATGTAACAGAAATATTCATAACGGCGGCAATACGACTCAAAGTCATAGTAGTTCCAATAAAGTGCCTTCCTTCTGGTTATCACCTTCAACAGATACAATTTGTGCTGCTATTTCAGGGAAATAAACTTCAAAAATGCGAAAATCAATAGAGGCGTACTCAAAAAATATTTGTGCTCTTCTATATAGCGATTCTTGAAGTGTGAGTGAATGATCCTTCGATGGCTGATACACAATTCTTCCACAAATCAGAGAGTCATTGAGCCTTCTCATCAGGTTATCCATTTGCCTCCTTGGCATGCTTACTTGTGTAGATAGATAGATTTATTCAACTTTCGAGCTTCATCATGTGGATGAGACAGGTCATATTTCTGAAGAACATATAAAATAATTAAGTTATTGTGAAATGAAAAAATGAATAATATCAAAGGACATGAAAACACATTGAAACACATTAACAGGTCAGATTAGTTTAACTTACACATATGAATATCAGTAGCGCATGAAATTTGATACATGTTGTGGAACAAACGCATACATGAAGATATAGATACAATTTAAACGAAAAAATTAATAACATATTAGAAGATATTAAAATAAATTCGTCACAATGAAAGTGATTCCGCATTACCAACCTCTAGTGTGAATCCATCTATTGTGTAAAAATATTTTTCTGTCAGGAAAAGTTTCAACTGTTTTTTGAAAACTTCAGTTGACGGTGTCTTTATATCGCTTGGCAACATTGTATAGAGACGGATACCAACGAACATAGGAGACTTTTCATACTTTGCATGATGTTGTTTTTGGGTGGTGAGCATATTGTTATTCCTAGTATGGTAATTATGGACTTCTGATCACGATTCTAGTTTTCTCCTATTTCTATGGATATACGTTAATGTTTCCAAAATGAACAAACATGCAACAGTTAGTATTTTATTTTGTTGAAAGAACTCTCCACATGACGTTTTGTAATCTAGATCGAAGTCAGTCTCAGCAATGATTTCTGTTTTATGAAAATTCTGTCTGTTTCAGAAGCTCAACTCCAGACAGCAATGTTGTAGTGAATAATTGAATGAACGTTGGAAAAATAAACTGATATTAGTCATTTAGTATCTAATTTATTCTTTAGGGATTTATTGAGATAATACGATTGATTCAGCTTCTTAGATGTGAATTTTATATGTTCTCGCCAAGTGGAATGTGAGTCAATTATCGTTCCTAAGAATTTTGTTGAGTTCGTTAATACTAAGGATTCATTTCGAAAAAAAAAAACATGCATGCTACGAGATGAATTTGCAAATTCCATACAGACTATTTTTCTATGGGTTGATTATCAGTCTATTTCTATAACACCAGTCATCAAATTCGTGTAGGACTGAGTTGACGAGGTTATTCATTCCTTCTGATGTTTCACTCGAAAGAATGATGGAAGTGTTGTAGGTAGATCATTCACGTATAATAGGAAGATCAGAGGCCCGAGAACACTGCCTTGTCGTGTCCCAGTTATTACAGGAAATTTATACGACATTTTGTCATTCTGTTTCTCCTGGAAATATATATTTGTCAAAAAAGATACAATCAACTGATTAATGTTTGCCCGAATACCCAGGTTAAATAGTTTTTCTGATATTAATTTAATATTCAAGGCGTCGAAGGTTCTACTTAAATCGAAAAAAAATCCTACCACAATGTTTTTTTCAACGATTAGATCATGTGTTTGTTGTACAAAGTTGAACGTTGCAGTTTCTCTCGAGTGGTTTTTTCTAAGCCCGTATTGGCACTCTGTCATTAGATCAAATGTTTCCATGTAATTGTTTATTCTACGAGATATAATTTTTTCAAAGATTTTTGAAAATATACTGATTATAGTAATGGGTCGATAATTTTTTATGTTTTTTCTGTCACCTTCTTTAGTATAGGGACAAGGACCGCAATCTCAAGCATGCCAGGGTATTTTCCAAAAGAAATACCCGAGTCTTATAACTTCAGATAGTATATCCACGCATTCCTTGTTAATTTTTGTGGAAACTTCATCTGGTCCTGTTCTTTTTTTATTTTTTAACGAGGTTATAACTGTTTTCACTTCATCCGTAGTGACTGGTTCAAAGAACATGGTTGCGTTAACATTTGGCATTCTGGTACAACTTCCTAGATCATTTGCCGGGCAATGCGTCTTGATTTTTTTCATCAATTATTGATGAGAAATACTCTCCGAATGTTTCCACGACTTCTGCTCCACTACTGATTGTATTATCATTATGTCTAAGTATTATACAGATGTTTTTTTTTTTATTTTTATGTGTTTGTTTTATAATATTCCAGAGAGTTTTGGTTTCATCATTATGTATGCTGAGAGGGGTTTCATCCTGGCACCTCTCTTCGAATATGCATATTGAAAATTATCTCTATGGTTTTCAGTAGAAATTATTTCGAATTGATTGGATGCGAGAATTTGGGCGGGTTCCTGTTCACTTCGGAAGTTCAAAGAGTATGAGTAATTTAACTCCATTCTGTAGTGCCCCAGGCAAAGATTCCATATCCTCCTCGTACTCAGATTCTATATTCTCCTAGAACTACTGCTGGTTTGATGATTCTGTTCTCTTTCTCACACCCTTCTACACTGGGTCATCTTGGTCGTCCATTCTGAATAAGAAATGCAAGGTTTGCATGAAAACTCATAGCTCATGGCTAATATATTTCTACGGAAACCTCCAACTAGACCTTTTTCTTGGTCCGGTTTTCTGGAAGAGATCTTGTAGATTCTTGCCGTTGTGGTTATATCTGATGAAGCTTGACCATCCCCCCCAGCTTTCTTATCGCTTCGTTGTATCGTGTTAGCACAGTACGGTATTTGGTTAGCAGAAGTCACATATTGAATCGCTAGGGATATTAGGGAAATGTTACGTGCTAGAACAAGCTGGTACCCGCGACTTCCTATGTTTTTCTTTCGTATTGTTTCATCCAGCCAATACCTGTAGCTGAGCGGCTTTCCTTTATCCAGTTATCACGGTTGGGTGCATGACCCTAACTTCAAAACTAACTGAACCCCATAAGAAGGCTCATTTCCGTTTCACCCCTTTAGGAATAATTTCTTCATTTGTGACAAAGACCTCGAATACAAATTTTCATGACCATAACTTAACACTTACGAAATTCTCATAAAAACTTTCACCGCACATTCCACCCCTAGAGGCAATTCACGAAGGCACTGAAAACAATATTTCTCTTATGTAACAGAGATCTCAAATACCAATTTTTATGATTACAATTTAAAAACTAACTCAACTCCTATACAATTTTTCGACCCCCTAATTTACCTCTTTAGAGTTGAATTTTCAAAATCCTGACAGTAGTTTAACTTTTTCTTCATACCCCTCTTTCCACCCCTTCGGTTATACCTCATTATAGGAATACGCTATCAAGATTTCAGCTCCTTAGGTCGAGCGGAATGGTCTGCGCGTTGATCGTCACTCAGATAGGTTATGTAATCATATATGTATGAACTGATTTGTTTGAAAATATGAAGACGGTTGAAAAGGGAAACATTCTCAATTGAATATTGATAGAAAGATTTTTCTGTGAATTGAAAAATTCACGATTAAAATGAAGTTATTTTTTGTGAATGTCTAACAGAAAACAACTACTTCCTTGGCTAAAGCCACGCTGGACATTGAACTACATGTCCAGCGTGGCTTTATCCGGGGAAGTAGTTGTTTTCTGTTAGACATTCACAAAAAATAACTGCATTTTAATCGTGGATTTTTCAATTCACAGATTTTTTTTTTATCAATATTCAATTGAGAATGTTTCCCTTTTCAACATGAATACCCCACAAGAGGTTATCTTGACGATGGAAGATAGTGACTAAAGTTTATCTTTCAGTCGCAGATGATTCCACATCTGATTTTATGAACATCCTGTTCATATTTTCAACAAATCAATGAAGACGGTGTTCATAAAATCAGATGTGGAATCATCCGCAACTGAAAGATAAACTTAAGTCACTGTCTTCCATCATTCAAGATTACGTCTTGTGGGGTATTCATGTTGAAAAGGGAAACATTCTTCTCGAATATTGAATAGAAAGATTTTTCTGTGAATTGGAAAAATCCACGATAAAAATAAAGTTATCTATCAGATAAAAAACTTTTCCGGCTGAAGCCACGCTGGATATTGAACTACATCCGATAGATATTTTGAAAGGACCCTAATTCGTAATATATATTTTTTGATAGTGGTCCATTTTTTCGAAGTGGAGTTATAAAGGTAGGGAAAGGTTGAATCTCAAAGTCTGGCTCCACAGAATATGATGTAATATTAGGATACATATGTATACATTTTTCTTCATCTTCAGTGTATTATGAAGAGCTTGGAATAGGTTATGAGGTAAAGAGCATAACTATTCACCATCAAAGCATTCTTACCTTATAAGATGGAAAAACTTAATAATTTATTGAAACGAACCCCCAATTAAAGTGGGTATTTGTGGCATCCCAAGTGAGGTGCAAAGTAACTCATCTCTGGCTGTCATCTTGTGTGGAAAGATGGTTACAGAATTGTTTTTTTTTATTTTATTATAATTATAACCTCAAAGATGTAGGTAACGTCTTATGTCGAACACAAGTGGAGGCAGAACAAGATGTCCTGGTTGAGGAGGAGGAGGAGAAGTGAGATAGAGACAGCCAATGGGAGTGAGAAAAACTAATTGGGTTGTCAAACATCAGGATCTCAACTTCATATAATACTTTAATGTGAATTCATGTGAGAAGAGGTATTCGTCGACGTGAAGACATATTCATAATAGTTATTACACAATAAAAAATATATTATATCTCCCATCGATTAGTGTCCAATAAAGGGGCTCAAATGAATTGAAGTGATTGGAAAAAGGGTAGACACGAAAATTATATTCGGTCATTGACGCATATTGAAGATTCAGATTTCTCATCTTTATTGATTTCTGAAATTTCTAGTATGTTAAGTTTGGTACTTTGGCACAGAAATGTAAAAATTCCACATCCTCAGATTTATCGAAATTGGTGTGACCTGTCTTTGTTAGATGATTTATGAAAGTGTAGTTGGGAATATAGGTATAACTTTTTTTATCCAGATTTTTGTTCAGGATATGAAGGTGCTCATTGATGGGTTCAATAGTTTTCTGTAAGTCCTTCCGACAAAAGATGCCGGGCATTGTGGGCTTCTAAGGCGGTAGGCCTGACTTATCTGGAAGGTTGATTTTGTGTTTGAAATTAACTAAGTGTCTGAACAAAGAACTGTTGGTTTTGAAAGTGATTTGAATGTCTAATTTCCTAAAAATATCCGCTGACGTGTGAGAAAAGGTATTGTGATAAGGAAGTTATCTGTAGATCACGTTAGGTTTGTTCAGTTTAAAAATTTGAGCCTGTGTTTTCGAAAGATTCTATTGATAAGGGTTGGAGGGAAACCATTATTGTGGGCTATTTGTTTGATAATGTTGAGTTCACTTATAATGGATTCGTTAGGTGAATAGTATCCTCTTCACCGCATAACTTATTTTCAGCTTTTTATAATACAATCTTCAAAATGTATACATATGATTGGAAGATATAAATCAAATGACATTTACTTAGTTGTTTTTCTGTATATTTCCTTCATTATTATCGTTTCTCCTTATTTGGGGACCAGTAAGAAATGTTTTTTAGAATATGGCATGGTTCCGTGGGTTTTATCGGGTTTTCTTGCGGATGTAAAGCAAATGCACCATGATTCAGACTGCTCAATTAAAGTCGCCCCGGTGCGCATCGCCATATCTTACATATTCTAAAACATTTTTCTTTTTTTTTTTAACTGTGATTTCTTAATGGAAAATATTCCCTGCAATTTTGACATGTACCACACACAAAATTATTATAATTGTCTGTAATAATCTGCTGTTATTGGTACTCAATAAATTCTATTCTAAATTCTAAATTCTATTCTATGTATTCTAATATGACATCATATTCTGTGGAGCAGGACTTTCAGATTCAACCATTCCCTACCATTGAAATATATAGTTGAGAATATAACTTGAGGATGTTAGAAGAATTTGGGTAGGCTTCTCTTTCTGATATCATGTTGGAAGTTCAAAGAGTATGAGTAATTCAGCTCCAATCTGTAGTGCTACAGGAAAAGATTCCATATCCTCCTTGTACTTCGATTCCATATTCTCCTAGAACTACTGCTGGTTCAATGATTCTGTTTCTTCTCTTTCACTCTTCTCGACTGGGTCATCTTGGAGGTAGATTTTTTAATTTAATAGTTGGTTCATGCACTTGTTACCTCAAATTCATCAGATAACTCATCGAAAATCTAAATTCCATGTACATCAATTGTGGTTCTTGCGCAGGTTTTAACATAGGCCAAACACGTCGAACTTTCAAGAAGGAATATAAGAACATAAGAATTGCCTCGTCAAAGGTTAAACAAATTCAATGTTGGCTAATGACGTCCTCACTAAAATACATTGTTCTGCTTCCGCGTTTGACATATTGTATATAGAAAAAAGGTTGTGAAGTCGACCTACTAGAATATTTGGAAATTAATCAAAAAAACCTTCGTGACCAGATTGATTCAAATAATTTTCCTCCGATTAATTTGTATTTCAAAGATTAAAAAGGTAATTAATATATGTGCATGTGATGAATAATTCAACAAGTATCCTACGTTCAATTCAGTTAATTTTTTCTATTCCGCAATTTGATTTCCTCATCTTCAAGGAAGTGGAAGAAACGTAGATGTATCTTGCCCATAAGATCTCAATATCTGCAATAAATTCATGGAGGGTGTGGAGATTTACAAGACCAAATGTCTGGGCTCTATGATTTCGTCAGAAAATCAGGAAAAAGGTGGAAAAAAGTTTTTTTCGACTCGTAATGATACAGCTGTCAACACCTGAATGATATATGATGAACTACCCGAGAACATAAAAGAACACCTTTTTTTGTCCTCCTTGGTTAATTTGGCAGACGAGTTGATAAGTTAAAGAAAATGGACTTCCAAGGTTAAAAAGACATTTCAGGAGACCAACAAAGGAGTCTAAATGTCAAATATATCATCTTCCAATTGAAGGTGACTCTCGATGTAGATATACTAGAGGTTCCAGAAATAATATTGGAAAACGTACTACTACATTGTGTAGAATGTACTTTTCTCATGCTGATGAATAAAGAAAGATTTAATACCAATGGGATAAATATATACCAGCAAACATAACCCTGGGACATACAGGGTGTTGATTGAGTACGTTGACGAACTGAGAAAAATGATTTTTTGGAAGATTTCAGGACGAAAATTTCATATAAACATATGTCCCAAACGGCTTGGTTTCCGAGGTACAGGGTGATCAAAATTAATTTTTTTCATTAGTTTTTGGAGTTTACATCGACATTTTCGAGCATAATCAATTCGAATTAGGCAAGTTAAATCCATCCAACAGTGCGCACGATACAAAATAATTCATTTCTCAAATAATTCACAGAGTCCTCCTCTTTTCAGAGTCAAGCCTTGTTCAACCCTTCAGAATTTTTGTTCCACCGCATCTGATAGATCATGAGAAAGGAATATTCAATGTTGTTTCATAAAACATCTTTTCGTTTTCCTAAAGTTTTTCATTTGCTTGTATGGTTCAGAAGCTAGAATGCGAATATTAATGCAAACATCTTCCAGTATCGCATGACATAACGAAATTTGAGGAGCAAACATTCTCACAAACTTCGAGGGGTGATTTTTAGAAAGATTTCAGGACGAAAAGTTCATATAAACATATGTCCCAAACGGCTTGGTTTTCGAATTACAGGGTGATCAAAATGAATTGTTTTCAAGAGATTTTGGAGTTTACTTTTGCCATAATAATCAACTTTGTGCAATACATATTCACTCTGAGTTCTGATGAAAACTGTATGGGTGCTCCATAACATTACATTTTCTCTACACGAGCAGAAAAAATCCATTATGTTACGATACTGGAAAAATGTTTGCATTTAATTTTTTCATTATAGCTTCTAAACCGTACAATTAAATGAAAAACTTCAAAAGAATAAAAAGATGTTAAATGAAACAGCAGAAAGGAATATTCACCTTTCTCATAATCTGACAGTGTTTGAGAAATGAATTATTTTGTTTCGTGCGCAATTCCTGACATTTTCCAAAGAATCACCTCCCGAAGTCAACGTACTTAATAAACACCCAGTATGTGTATCACCCTTCGAATATAATTTTTTTTACGAACTTATTCAGGTTTCTGTTGCCCTAAGATATGTTATTGACTGAAAAATATTTCTTTTTTCAAAATACGGGTCTATAAAAAAGTGGTATCCAAAAGACTAAAGGAGTTGAAATGGTGGTTGAAAATTTGTATAGGAATACCGTTAGTTTTTGAAGTTAGTTGCATAATAAAACGTAATTGAGTTCTTTGTTACAAATTAAGGAATACGTGTTTTGATGTTCCCAAAAATTCAACCCTTAAAAGGGTGAAACAAGAGGTGAAAACTTACATGGGGGTTCCGTAAGTTTTCGAATTAGAATGATGAAAATTGGTGTTTTAACTCTCTGTTACAAAAAAATGTATTGTGACAATTCTCATTTCTTATTGAGTCGCTGGTAGCAGTTCGTTATAAACGATTTTAATTGCCTTCGAAACGGTAGTGTATTAGAAGGCTCTGTCAACATATGGAGAATGATTGTTTATTACCGAGGCGTATCAATAACTGAAAATATTATTGTTTTTTGTTGTGGCTTTCAGTACCTCTGTAATGAGCTCATAAACAGTAATTTATTTTTCTTATATCATTCATGATATGCTTGGGTATATAAAAGAGGATACACGCATCATTGAAGAAATACGTTTCCAGAACCAGAACTCTATCGAACATCTTTCATTGTAATTAGTGGTGAGTTTTCAAAATTATTTTTTTGGTAAGCTGCACAGAGGCTAGACAACAAAAATAAAATAAACACTGAGGATCCTGAAATACTGGAAAAATTGATTCCATTTCTCATATAATTTTTGTCCAGTTCTTAGGATTCAAGAGATTTTTTCAAGTGTTGTGATATGGATGAAAAGAGTAGTCTTTAAAAATATAATATCTGAATAATTTTTGTAGCGATATCTGTACATTTCGTGACATTTGAATGCACTATATTTCCAGCAGAAGTGATCATAAATGTTTCTTCACCTTGAACGGCAAATTAGTAAACTTCATGAATGAATATTTTATGGATATTAAATTCAGAGAATCCTGGGGTAAAAATTATATTTAAAAAAAATGAAAATAATTAACTCGTCAGAGAATATATATATATATATATATATATATATATATATATATATATATATATATATTTATATATATATATATATATATATGTATTTATATATATATATTTGTTTATATGAAATTCATACCCGAAACTTCACCCCCTTGCGGTCAGCAGCTACCCTCCATAGTTTTTTCGATGGCATGGAGGGTCGTGTGATACATCATTTGACTCTCTGTAATTTTTTTCAAAATTGGTTCATTCGTTATCGGGAAATTCGATTTTGAACGTTATTATTAAGGATAAACTGAAAATTAGCCGTCGTTTCGCTGTTTTTATTGAGGAATCAACAACAAGAAATATCAATGGGAACACAAATGACTGATAAATTGCTGAAAATAACCTTTACCTCATTCCATACAATATTGTAGTCGACTTTCGAAACCTTTCCTTACATTATCCAAGATGTCCGGGGTCAGCAATCGGCATTTCCGAACTATTCTCTATCGCAGCTTTTCTAGATTTGTAGGCTTAGTAACGTGAACTTCCGACACCAGGTATGAGATCAGGCGATCTCATACGCAATGGAAAACGTTCGTCCAACACGAACATATAAATGTGGGGGTGCACCCTCTTGCTGAAAAGTTATTTCGTTTTCTTGTGAATTGTCATCATTTCTGAATGTGTTTTCATCTCCAAATGAGGATTCACATCGCTCCAGTAACGACAATTATGTCTATTCATTCCACCAGTCAACATGGAAGTACACTCATCTGAAAAGCATGTAATGTATAAGAGATCATCTTTGTTCAATTCGTGAACTAGCCCTATTTTGGAAGGATAGACTTTGTGGGCTTTCAAAATCCGAAGAACACTGGTAGCTAATACACCAGAAGCTCTAGCTACTTGTCTGATAGATTGTCGATTATCCATGTGTACATGTCCCAAAATTCAACTGCTTCATTTCTGACAGGGCGGAATCCTCGATGTTTTCTGTTGCGAACAGAACGTGAAGTTCTAAATTCATCTATTTACTGTTTGACGTATTGATGGGTCACGTTGTGGTCTGGATGATTCGTGTTATAAATTCTTGCAGCAGCTTCAGCACATTCATTACTCGATAGTAGGTGGCAACAATTAATATTCTTCCTTCGTTAGAAAACACCATGATGGAACACAAGAAATAGAAGGTGAATCAATAATTATTCGTGACGAAGTGACAGTGGCCAACAACCTACTTTTTGTTCTGCGATGAGTAGCTTCAACAAAAACTACGATTGCAGGAAAAACTAACAGTGTCGTCGTGTCGTCTATTTCGGAACGTTTACAGGGCGGCCACTCATTGAGTAATTTCGAAGCCTGTCTCAGTTTTTGCACGTTCCAAAGAAATTCCATATTTCCCGATGTTCCCAATTAACATGTTTTTGTGTACATTCTACAAATCTAGAAGAGCTACGATAAGGACTTGTTCGGGAATGCCGATTGCTGACCCTTGAACAATGTCAGGTTAGGTTTCGAAAGTCGACTTTATTATTGTATGGATCTTAGTGGAGGTCATTTTGGGCAATTTATCTGTCAATTGTGTTCCCATGGATATTGTTTGTTGTTGATTTCCTCAATGAAGGAAACGACAGCGATTTTTCAGTTTTCCTTAAATAAAAGTTCTACATCAAATTTCTCGATAACGAATGAACAAATTTTGAAAAAATTACAGAAGTGATAGAAGGGCTAGAGATGTATAATTCGACCTCCATGCCATCGGAAAAAGTAAGGGATGTAGCTGCTGACCGCAAGGGAGTGAAGTATCGGGTATGAATTCCTTATCAAAATTGGACCCCCCTGAAACACAAATTGACGTGTTCTTTGGAATTTTTTATCACACGTCTGTTTCTGACCTACAGGGGGAGTCAAGTTTTCGTTGGAATATATATATATATATATATAATAATTTATATATAGATATATATATATATATATATATATATATATATATATATATATATATATATATATATATATATATATATATATATATATATATATATATATATATTTTATATATATATATATATATATATATATATATATATATATATCTACTCTGTTTTTCTCCTAACCCATGAATGAAATATGAATAAACATCCTGCAATCTTCAGTATATTCTGTATATCCCTGTTATGAACATTTGTGTATGCTCCTCTGGACTGGAGCATGTTGAATAATCCCCATCATCTTCTGAGATTCAAAGTTGATCAACTCATACAGTAGCGCTTGAAAATGTAATTGTACAGGATGATTCATTAAAGAGGAGAGTGATTTTTATTCAAACTAGAGAAAGCCTCCATCCAACTTCATGGCTTCCCAACGGCGCCCCACGTTGGGCGCCATGTTTCGAAACATGTTGCTGCCCTCCAGGAGACGGCGGAAGCGGAATTTACTCATCGGTGTTGATCACCGGTATTTCCGCCTCATTTCACGTACTTTTCCAAACCTGAAAAATAACTTCTACTCTGCCTCGTCCTCCTGAGGTACCACCTACCGAGTAGCAGGGATGTCGCTATTCGCGCGGGTCGTTTGATAAACGGCCCCCCGCGCAGGTGAACCCCCATCCATCGCGGTCCCGTCACGAGCTCGGGTTGAGCTCTGAAATGATACAATTATCAACAGGAGTACGGGGGCGGTTCGAATGAAACATTCCCATTCCTTCCATTTCCGAATTTCCAGAAAATTCGTAGTGAAAATTGAACGGGCTGGATGCCCCTGAACTTGACGTATTAGGCTCTCAACTTCGAAACATTTCCACAAATCGGCGTGGAGGACCGTTATTTATCGGGGTATCGCTAAAATTCAAAATATTACTTGAGGCTCTCAAAGGCTCATCAAGAAAAAAATTATCGGAAGTTTCCCTCGGACTCAGATCACGCAGTGAATTCTGGTCACGCAGTGAATTCTGGACAGAAAAATTAGGCGGTTAGTCATCATTGTCTTCATACAAATCATGCTACGCCTCATTCGGTTTAGCCTAGGAGATGCAAGAGATACTCCACCCCATTGGAAGTATCACGCGAGTTTCACCCGCCCAAGCTCTTGTTTGTTCTCCATATGAGAATCGTTCGACTTTTCAGCCCATCATGACTGCGCCAGTTCGTGGTTCATTTTCTGTTGAAAATAATTTTTTCTTTGGCTCCAGCTTGGAGAGCGCTGAAATCAGACGGGACAATTCTGTCTCAGAAAGTCGGACCGTCACACAGTACGGACTCCAGACCATTAGTCCGAAAAGCCCACAATCGTTTGTTCAATCGCGAAAGAATAAGGAATCTAGCGTCCACCTAGATTTGCAAAAAGCGGTTCATTCAAATTTACTTGCATCTCCTAGGCTGAATCGTAGCATGGATTGTATGAATCTGAACAGAAGCTACGTTGCGGACGTTCCTGATGGAGACAATAATTTTTCTGTTGACCATTATACACTGCGTGTTCTGAGTCCTAAGGCAACTTCCGCAATTTTTTTTCTTGATAGGCCTTCGAAAGGCTCGAATTATATTTTGAATTTTGACAATACCCCGATAAATAACGGTTTTACATGCCGAGTTGTGGAAGTGTTTCAAAGTTTAGAACCTAATACGTTGAGTTCAGGTGCCACAGCGCGATCAAGTTTTGCAACAAATTTTCTGCAAATTCGGTAATGAAGGGAATAAGGATGTTCAATTCAAACCGCACTCCTGATAAATGAAGCGGAAGATACCGGTAATTAATGCCGATGAGAGAACTCTGCTTTCGCCGTCCCCTGAAGGGCAGCGACCCGTTTCGAGACAGTATGGCAAAAATGATATATGTGGAATCGCCATTTTTATTATTCAAATTAGAGATTGCGATATTCATTATTTGCGAAGTGGAGCTTGATCTAGTTCCATACAATCAATAGGTAGAAATTATTACACATTGACAAGTATCTAACAGTAGTTGGTAAACACCAGTTTATTGCAACTGAAATCAATCTTCTCTTACGTTCTGAGTAATGCAAAAATATTGCAAAGGACAATTATCTAGATTCAATCCCAAAAAAGCCACGATCCGCCAGAGTTGTTTCGCATTATACCAATTCTCAAGACGGCAATGTGATCTTCCTCAAATTACAATCCAAACACTTGACATCTAGCCCCATTCGGCAAAAGAGAAATAGGTGGAATCATAGATTGCGACATTTTGAATTGTAGCTCGATCTAGTACAGTAAAATTCGAATTATAGATGTCGTTACCTATAATTCTACCTATTTCTCAATATTGATTTCAATAAAAATCACTCTCAATATGAATGGATTATATATGATATTTTTAGATCAGTTACATATAATTTTGTAGTTCTCAGCTTCAATATGCAGTGGACCATAACTCTGGTCATTGTGTCTATTGTATCATCCAGCCATGCCTACTTGGATGCAGATGTGAGTATTTCTATTAGAATGATAAAATAATCCAGTGATGTATAATATTACATGTGTCGTTATCTTCTCATAGTGATAAAATAATTGGAACATACTCTAGAATCCATTATTTTCAATTGGGAAATGTAGTAGTTGAGGAATCCTCCACCATGAAGAAATCATTATTATTTGCTTTAATGAAATTCGAATACTGATTTCGAATTTCACTGATCTATCGGGAATTCAAAACGAGATGCCAGCGCCAGAGTGGCAAAAATTCAAACCAGACATACATTGTTTGTCTGTTTTCTCAGTGGTTAAACACTTGTGTTTGGAGTTTTTCTTAAATTATTTCTATTTTGTATTATTTTCCAGTTTTTTTGTGATGTGTTATTCATTTCAAGACTCCAGTGAAGTGGTGTATTCAAATATTAGGACAATATCATTTGTGAAAACTCACTTTGAAGGAGACAAAGTTGTTCTTAACGGCTTGCAAAAAAAAACGAAGTTTTTGGACAGCTTAGTGAAGTCATCGAGAGTTATTGTTATGAATTATTTTGAAGAAATGTTACACATTCTTATTTGTGAATGATGGTTTGAAAATAAAACTAACAAAAATTTTTTTTCCATTCCATGTCCTTATCTCCTAGACATATATAAAAAGTAACTTTTTTTCCATACTGTATGAATAATCTTCGGTATGTTGAATAATATCTCTCTTTTATATTCCTAACTGTCTCTTTTTTCTTCTCAACTCTCTTTGAAGGTCCTCTTTTCCACTTATTTTCTTGGTCATACACGATACAGGAACATTTTGGAAAGGAAGTGTATTCTTCTTCAAGATCCCAAAAGCCCGTCGTCTGTCTATAGACTCACTCTCAAACCTAGATTAGTCTGCATCAGTATGTTACATTCATTTTACCACGGAAAATGATAAAAACTTATTCCAGTACAACGGGATCGTTTTGCCGAAGAGTCACATTGAGGTACACAACAATAAGGATTTGAACTAGAATCACTCATTTTTTCACTCGAGGACATACAATAGTCAACAGAATATTCACCAGGTAAACCAGAATTTCATTGAATGTCAACAACACAAGAGATTCGTTAAGTTTTAAATGTACACTTTTTTTCCATATTGTATGAATAATTTCCGGTATGTTGAATAATATCTCTTTTTTCTCTTCTAAACTCTCTTTCCTTTCCTCTCAACGCTCTTTGAAGGACCTTTTTCAGTTTTCCGTGGCCACAGACGATACAGGAAGATTTTGGAAAGGGAATATATTCTTCTTCAAGAGTCCATCGTCTGTCTATAGTCTCGCACAATCCTAGATTAGGCTGCACCAGAACATTACTTTCATTTTCTCACGGAAAATGTTGAAAACTTATTCCAATACAATGGTATCGTTTTGCCAAAAGTCACATTGAGGTACACAACAATAATGATTTGAACTTGAATCACTCAATTTTTCACACAATAGTCAACAGGTAAACAAGAATTCCATTAAATAACAACAATTACAAGAGGTTCGACAAGTTTCAGGTAAAGAATGGCTAGAATCATATAAACATTAATGTTTGGGAAAGTAAACAATTTACGTATGTATAGATCCAAAAATCGACACCACAGGAAGTATCTCTTATTTTGAATTCTCAATTGAGTCGATTAACGCCTGCATGTTTCCTGATGAGGTGTAGATATGATACGGAGTGGAAAATGACAGTTATTTGTTCGAAGAGATACGTTACTGATAACGCACCTAGGTCCCTCAGGCGCGGTGCCAACTGAAGGGATGCGATAGGCGATACGACAAGTGATGCGATAGGCAATTCGAGACCGTTTCACTCACTTTGTGTATTTACTGTGTACGCAACTTGCACAATGCACACTAGTGTGATCTTGATGCAACGCCTACAACTATCCGTGTCGTATCGGTTGGCGCGGCACAGCTTGTCGATTATTCCAGGCGAGTGTATTGTGCGACTTCCGTCCCAGAAAATGATAATATTGATTCCACAATCATAAATAATATAATCACATTCAATAGATGAAAATCTCGTGGATTTCTTTAGAAATACCTTCTTTCCAATTGCTCAAACCACCCATTCAGGATCAGTTGAAATAATAGTAAAAACATGTATTCATTGGAACATTGTTTGATCAATATCATTCCGAATTAGAACAGTATCATTTTTCCATTCAATATAGGTATATCAGCCCAATGTAGAATCGGAAATCAGCCGAAAAGATGGGCTACATGGAAGATTTTTTTGAGTACTATATTTTCAAAAGAAGAATTTTTGAAATCGAACCATACGCAGAACAATAGGATTTCTCAATTGATTCATTATACCTTTTCAGGGTGTGGGAGAATTCTTGGGTCCACTTCTCAAGACCTGGCATAGAAAATGCGCACTCATATTGGGAGTAACTGATAAAGACATCTCCGATATGCAGCTTGGCATATTCGATGATGATAACGAAAATGTTAAGGTTAGTCCATTGAACACATGGTAGAAGTTTTATTCGAAACGACCGAAGGGTATACTCAAAGAGAAATACATTGACAACCACTCATTTCATTTTCATTTCAATATTTCATCCTACTCCAAGTCCCTGTTTCTATCAAATCATTGATTTTTCTCTGAATATTACTACCCTAGGATATTTTCGGATAATTCGTACTCGATATGAATATCCAAAATAGCCTAAAATGATTTCGAGAAAAAAAATTGAACAAAAAAAGTTATTTCAACACCGTGCAACCGTGTATTAAATATCTGCTGTAGGTCAATTGCATTTTTTATGATGAATTACTTCAAACTGATCTTGTAACAACCCTTTCATATCCACCCAGAGTCTCACGACTATGATTACCCGAGGTCTCCCGAATAGTCCGACAGAAGTCTTGCCAAAAAGACAGCTCAGTGACAGCTGTCTCATCAGTTACATCATTATACAGAGTGGGCCATTGAAAACAAAACAGCGGCTCTGTAGGTCGGCAGAACCAAATTATATGAAAACGCTCGGACACGTCAACTACATTTTCGAGGGGGACATCGTTCGCGATGAAATTCTCATGGAATACATTCCATGCCTCGGAGCTGTGAAAGCCACCCCTAAATTTTCAAAGGGCAACCTCATTTGAAAGGTATTTTCCTTCTTAATATCAAACAATAAAAATAAATTAATTCCATCGATTCGTTTTTGTGATATAGGAACTTGAAGTTGGGAAATAACTTTTTATTAACTCAATCAATAAAAACAATATCTGATAAAGCAACTGTCACAATAATTATTATTGTCAATGAACTGAATGTTCAAACTGTCTACCACCCATTTCCATACAATAGTACAAGTTCTGTTCAAAACGAGACCTCACATTTCGTAGCATTTCCTACGTTATTCGACGGCATTCTTTAATTATTCTCCTTCGTAAATCTTCCAGAGATTCTGGTTCGATTGCAAAGATTTTATTTTTCAAGTGACCACACAGAAAATAGTCGAGTAGGGTTAAATGTGGATATCTGGCTGGCCACTCTATAGAGCCTCTTCTTCCAATCCAACTTCCAAGAAACATTCTATTCAAAAACGCCCCTACAGGCTGTGCATAATGTGGAGGTGCCCCGTCTTGTTGAAACATCAAGTGGTCTTCATGGTAACGATCGTCATTTTCAATGATTCCTACTAATTGTGTATGAACAAATTCATTCAATAATTCCAAATAAGTTTCTCCTGTCAGGTAACCGTCGAGAAATACTGGTCCAATCAAATGGTCCCCAAAAATACCGGCCCAGACATCGAGTTTTTGGGGAGTTTGGGTATGGACTTTGTGGAAAACATGTGGATTGGCATCTGACCAATGACGACAATTATGACGATTCACACTCGAATTCAAATATAATGTAGACTCATCAGAAAAGCAGATGTTGAGTAGGAAATTCTCATCAGCATCTATTCTCGTAGTCATAATTTCACAAAATTCCTGTCGCCAATCAAAATCATCTTAATTCAATTGGTGTACCAAATGTATTTTGTAGGGATGGAATTTATGATGTTTCAGGATTTGGCGGATACTGGTTCTACTGATATTGGTAACACTAGCCAATTTCCTTGTGCTCAATGTTGGGTCTGCATTAACTTGTCCCAAAAGTGCAACTTCAACAGCTTCATTTCGCAACGGAAATTCACGTTCTGGGTATCGTTTCTTGTTGGCTACTAATCCAGTTTGACGAAATTTTTGCACTAATTCTAGAACGAATTTTCTAGCAACAAGTTTATCTGGATGCGTTTCATTGAACAAATTAGCTGTAGGGTTACCGCACTCATCATTCCAAAAAGGAATATTGTTATTATTTCAACTCTTTCCGCCATCGTATACATCATTATTGCGGAAAGCTTCAGTCAAGTAATTCACTCTTATGTCGCTCAATCAAAGATTTTGACACTGATAAATGTCCACAATTGCGATTTGGCGAAAAAAAGTTTCTCATACATGTTTTTGTTGTACTCGCATTTGAGTCGAATTCAAAAAAACGTCTTTTTATCGATTCTTGAGAACCTTAAATTTTTTTCGGTCTGAAATAAAATTTTTAAACGGAATTGCATGTTTTTTGTAGGTAAACAGTTAGATCATTCAATTCCCTGACAATGATGATTATCTCTGAACAGATGCTTTGTTAGATGTTATTTTTATTGATTGGGTGAGTAGAAAGTGATTTCCAAACTTCAAGTTCCTATATCTCGAAAACGAATCATTATAATAAATTTATTTTTGTTGTTCGATATTGAGAAGGAAAATACCCTCCAAATGAAGTCTCACTTTCCATATGTTGCCCTTTAAAAATTTTGGGGTGGCGGTCACAGCTCCGAGGCATGGAATGTATTCCAGGTGAATTTCATCGCAAACGATGCCCCCCTCGAAAATGTAGTTGAAGTGTCCAAGCGTTTTTATATAATTCGGTCCTGCTGGCCTACTGAGCCGCTGTTTCGTTTTCTAAGGCCCACTCTGTATATATTTTTTTAGTTTGTTACCTGAAACCCATGTCAATCAAAATAAAGTTTGTTCGAATTATCATCTTGCTCGTAAAGTGAACGTCTCACCCACCCCACGATAGATATTTCAATTACTTCGTCACAATTTGGCGCCCAACTCGAGGCCGTTCATTTTGAAGTGAGGTTGAAAATACAGATCTTTTACTTTTCGGGCCACTGTTGAGCTCAAATTACTTTCATTTCGTTTACGATCGTTTGATTATAACTCTCCTAGTGGTTATTACATGAATTGACTGATTTCTGCCGCAGTATTTCCCAGGAATCATTTGAGGTGTTGTTTCATTTCACAACCCAGTCCATCAGAAACCACAAGTCGCTCACTGAATATCAAAATGGGTGAGAATACAGGTTAACCGTCGGGTTCCACTGAGGAATCGACAGATCAAGGTAAGGTAGAAAATATTACTATGACTCAGAACAATTCACCGCGTTGTTGAATACTATGCAAGAAACTATCATTGGACAAATTCGGGCAAATACTCCTAGCACATCCGCCGCGAAGTCGTTGTCGTCAACGTCTCATACCAATGCCGCACCAATTGTTATTTCGCGAAATGTTCACATCGTTTTGATGGAAGTGAAACTTCAGATGTGAATGCTTTTATTGACGCGATTCAGACGTACAAAGAGTTGATCTCTGCTCACGAATCCAGCTGCAACTTGGTGGCAAGGTGTTAAATCAACGACTTCAGAACGGAAAGATGTCATAGAACTTCTCAAGCATACCTTAGGTCCCAAAAAACCTAATCATATAATATTATGTGAACTGTTCTCTAGTGAACAGGACGATAAAACGCCCACAGATATTTTTATTTGCAAAGTCTGCGCGTTATTATCTCACTTGCCTGAAAACATTATTAAGTGAAGAGATTCAAATTGATATGTCTTTTGTCATACAAAATCAGAAAAAAAGTGCCACGTGATAAAGTGAAATCTTTCAAAAAACTATTAGATCCTTCACGGAAAGCTAAAGATCTTTTTCTCGAAATCGAACGAAATTCGAAAGTGAAAGAAAATCCAGTGCGCGACTCTACCAAAACTAAACTCAGGTGTAAATACTCTGAAGTTTTTTCCATTCAGTCGGAGACTGTCGTCGGTATGATTGAAGGATGATGGAAGTTCAACTTCAGGTTCTTCCGACTTTTCTACCAGACGGGGTTCATCCATGGACGTATAAATATATAATGGACTCAGCAATCCAATACTAACAACATAGATTGTTTTGAAGCCGCTCAGTTTGTTGGCGCGCGGGTTGCGAGGAAGGAGGAGACCTGCGATAGACTGTAACTTCCCATCCAACAACAGTGGCGCACGCAATTTAATTAATATAGGTATTGATTAAAAGAAAAATATGTGGAGTTTCATATGATTATGAAAACTTTGGTGAAAACTTGTGATATACAGATCTGATGTGTTCATAAAATATGCGTTTGTCTTCATTAAATAGGCCGATTCTAAAAGAAAAATAATTATTATTTCTACATTTGAAGCAATGAAAAATTTACACTGCACTTTTAATATAAAAGATAAGAGGGACAATAAATCAACTTTCGATTCTAGTATTTTATTGAATATATTTTTAGATTCATATACATATTCTATAGTCATATTGAAGATTATACTTTTTATTACAAGATTTCATTTAGTTTCATTTGTTATATATAATTCCGGTGGCAATGCATTATGGAATTTTTGTTAGAGAAAAAAACAAAATGGCGGCTCCAAGATGGCGGACGAGATTTGTAATTATGATCTGATTCAAAATTGGTATGTGGGGGTTTTCGGGAACGGATATTTTGAATTTTTTGTCAAAATTCATAAATTCAAGATGGCGGACGAGTTCTGTGATTGTGGTCCGATTCGATTCGAAATTGGTATGAGAGGGTTTTCGGGGTTGGAGATTATGAAATTTCTGTCAATATTAATAAATTCAAGATGGTGTCCCCAAGATTAGGACGAGTTTTGTGATTATGGTCCGATTTGATTCAAAATTCGTATGCGGCGGTTTTCTCGGATATTTTGAATTTTTTGTCAAAATTCATAAATTCAAGATGGCGGACGAGTTCTGTGATTGTGGTCCGATTGAGTGATTATTGAGTGACCACCAATGGGATCTTCGTCATACAAGTGATCACCAAAATGTTCATAGAGTTTTGGCGGCAGGTTTTGTAGAGTGTTATTCACCAAGATATTCATGAGGTTTTTAATTTTCTTATTGAATATATTTGTTATTTTATAAAAAATCTAGAATATATTTCAGAATTTTAATTTCCAATTTTATGTTTTTGTGAGGTTTTCTTTCCTTAAAAAATTTTAATAATGTATATAACAAACAGTAGTTTCATCATTTTCATCAAATAAAAGTAGCTGGCATCTAAAGCATGTAACAATTCTCTTCAAGCTCTTCGACACATAATCAGCTATATAACAAACAATATCATCAACATAATCTATTAAACACCAAGCAGAAGAGTGGAGAAAATCTAAAGCTTGTATATCTTCACTAAATTTATTTTCAAATGATAGGTACCTGCTCAGCCATCAGAGAAAGATCTTGACCATTCTCATTGATGGTTACTCTACCACTGCTACAAAATAATATTGAGGTTGCATCTAAGTTAATATAATTTCAAAAGTTTGCCTCGCAAAGTTTTCAGTTTGAATACAAAAGCGACAAGCTTTTGAATCTGTTACTCACAGAATAACCTACGTCACACATTTGAAAACATTATCTTTGTACCTTATAGCGCATTTGAATAAAAGCTTGTATTAAATTTTTTTTAAATTTTGATATTATTTTAGATTTTATGGTACTGAACACTTTTTTCTATTGGAAGAATTAGATTTGGGTCAAATTTCACTTGCAAGATTTGACTAACTAACAAACTAACAGGTGAAGTCAAATAAAAGTTGTTATTCGGTAAATATCAGTTTCATTTGGATATACATTGATTTTTGGCACTAATATTTCAGTCAGTTTTCATCTGAAACGTTGCATTTGTTTGTAAATCATTTTTTTGTTATTGTCGTTCATCTCCTTCATATAACAAGATTTCAATAAATCTATTTCATTGTATAGAAATTTGATACCCACTGTGACGCCTATGACAAAGATGAACGTCAATCTCTAATGTTTGTAAACAAACTATGTACTCACCTATGAAAGCTAATATTTTGATTAGAACAATTGGATTGCTTGCCAGCCCAACAGCAAAGCACCATTATTAGTCTCTATCTATTTTTCTTTCACTATATAATCCAAACACAACACAAAAAACAATATTTCAACAAATACTGCACACCGCAGAAAATGTCAACATGAACTGGTCAAATTTGTAAACACCATAGGATGGATACGATGTTAGTGATAGACGTAAGAATTCAACAGCGTTGCCAGTACAGCGTTGCAATGGAACTGTACAGAATTCTTTGGAAGCCCACAACGATTTTTTGAATTCATTTCTCTAGTTTAGATTCTGGAATGTGTAATTTGATTTCCATTCCATAAATCGTAAAGGATAGTAATGTTCAGTTACTGATTGGAATTCGTTGGCGATAAAGTTTAAGCTAGTGTTGGTGGGTAATAAAGAATTATCACAGACTCGAAATGGCAACGCCCAACTCAACAGCACGACCTTAGAATGTAGCCGTTCAGTGGCTTCACTTAATAATGTGAATAACTGGGTCCATCTTTATTTATACGTCCATGGGTTCATCTATTGAAAATCCATCTTCGGCTACTTTGCCAAAGGAAATGTCCCCAGTCATTCCATGTTTTGGTTGCGGAAACCCAGGTGTTTTTCAGAAAAGACTGTCCAAAGTGCAATTTGAAATCTGAAAACAGGGGGGTAAAATTTGAATTACTTTCTTCTATACCTAGAAGTCGACCCATACTTGATATCGAAATATGTGGTTCGAAAGGAACGGAATTCATCGATACCTCTGCAAAACAGAGTGTTGCCGGTTTCACGCTCCATCAGCTATTGCTCGAAGAAAACATACCTTTCCAGAAATTACAGTTATATATTGCTCTTGCAGATGGCCAAGAGAATACTAGAGATGTTTTTCTAGCACAAGTGAATGTGAATTTGGTCAATCATGTTATTCCAACCGAATTCATAATATTTCCAGATTTTGATAATGATTCCACTTTACTTGGTATGGACTTTAAAGAGGATGCTGCGATCGTTTTGCTGAGCATCGTATTGAAATTATCGATAATCATCCGCATATATCTGTACCATCATACAAAATGTCGACACAGACTATATATATCTCTCTCTCTCTCTCTCGTTTATTGTCCTTATCTGCTCCATTACGGTGCAATCTGGACATGGTTCCTATATTTTTGGGATGCAGCTTCGACTGTCTCTAAGCAAAACTGCACCCCGATTGAATTAGTCATCGCACGTCACTGATGGCGGGGACATTCACAACATTGAAAGTAATCATTCACACAGTGTTCTGGGTAGGCCTTGTTACCAACTCCATACGCCACCTAGGAGCAGCGCTGTTAATTTGAACGCAACAGCGAATCGTCGAAGGACATCCTCAGTCCAGCTACTAAATTCATAATTGAATTGTCACTATCAATTGAAATATTTCTGCCTTTGCTGAGAATCGAACCCAGGACATTCCGCTCCTGAGTCGGACGCTAATTCACTGCGACATCCCCCCCCCCTATTTCGACACAGGAAAAAAAATGCACGTCGAACTAGAAAATATGATACGCGATGACGTCTTGAAAGAATGTGAATTACCATAGGGAGCCCCAGTAATTTGAGTTAAAAAAAGACGATTGTTCAATGCGAGTTTACGTAGATTATCGCCGTCTTAATTCACTTACTGTTTCCGAATGGACCACAATTTATAGAAGCTGCTATGCAGTGTATCTCCAAGTGTTTAGGATTTGATAAAGTATTGACACCAGTCTATCATCCTAAAGCCGGTGTCTCACGGTGCAAGACTTGTCGGGCTTGGCTTGGAGGACTGTGCTTGGAGCATAGGAGTGAGGAAAATGCATGGTGGAATTGCACTCATTTCCAGCTTCTGAAAACTTTCTTCAGGGTGTTGGTAGTCATTCGAACGAAGGAACGAACGAACTATTCCAAGAGTCAAATATTTTTGATACCCGACAATGATACTTTTCAACCACAGTCACGAGGCAACACAAATTCGAATCAGAACTCTCTTTCTCTGAGCATAAATATGAAACGAGGAACAAACAAAAATCGATTATTTCCCGAGCGGAAAAAAACACGTTCCAAAGATGTTTTTCATATTTTGCTCCCAGGTTCTACGATGAAATCAGAAATTAAATCAATCCTATCAATATTCACATTCAAATCAAAAATAAAGAAATGGGTTAGAAGTCTGCAGGTGCATCAATTTGTGGATGTTAATAAAACATATTATTTCTGAACTGATCGCACTCACTTGTACACATGGATTTTCATATCAAGAAATCGAAAATCAATCCACTTTCAAACTTTTAAATTTTAAATTTTAATGTTTATTTTTATAATACATAAAACCGATTGTTCTACGATGTTTTTTTCTATTTTGTCTCTATTTTGTTACTAATTTGTTACTGTTACTTGTACCTTGTTGGTTAGTTATTCTGCAATTTTGTTAGTTCATTAATTATTCACTCTACTGCTACGTTGGCATTCACTCAATAAGGTATATTATGGGTTTATTTTTATTTTTTTACTCTATACAATGGGGTAACCATGTGAAACCACTCTCAAGGCTAAGCCTTTAGTGTGTATCACGTTTTTTATTTGCAGTGTGCATAAAATGTAATATATGTAGTATCTATAATGAATGTACTGTTCTTACGGAAATAAAAAAAAATATTCACTGGGTGAAATTCAGCTGAAATTCATCAGTTGAATGTCAAGTATTATTTACTCATTATGAATGGAAATTCCATGAGCAGCGAAATGGTACAATTCTTACATTTGCTTCCACTTGATACTTCCAGCAATTGTTGGACATTAACAGTACAATTGATTTTGTTGTTAATTTTATCGCATTTCCATGTGTCATACTGATGATATTGATTTTCTATTTCAGCGATACCCGCTTTGCCTCCGGATTGTAGGAGATTTAGTGAGTATTGGCAGAAAAAGATTATTTGAAGATCTCCGAAGTAAATACCCCCCCAAAAAGTCCTATCTTGAACACATTGGTTGGAATTGAGTTTATTGATATACAATATATAGATAATTGGATAGAATTGATTCATTAGGTGATTTATCAAAACATTCAATGAATAATGTGATGGTCTCTCGTTTACAGTTATCTACCAATCTGGAAATCAACGAAGAACTCGCAAACAAATTACCGGAGAATCTGGAGAAGATCAAACAGTATTATAGGGATTGTTTACTTGAGGCGAAAAATTCCTGTGAGTTTCATTTGTTGCCAATGGTTTCCATCCGAGCAATCGGATTATTTTTCATATATGTGCAAACAGAGTCATATACAGGGTGTTACCAAATAAGTGCGGAAGTTATTAGGGGGTAATTCCTTGTCGAAAATCAAAGGGGTTCTTTCATGTAATCGAAAGCTCTAAGGCCTTTCCTTGGAAACTTACACGCTTTTAAAAATGAGAGAAACATGTTATTTCTTTCTTGAAATTGCTGAAGGGTTGAAGAAATGGCATTTTGTGGGCATGTTCTATCGATGAAAAGGCTACCTATGAATATTTTTTTAATTTTGTTGTAATCTTTTGAAGGCGTGAAACATACAACCCCTATTCCATTTTTTACCAGAACTTTTTGACGAAACAAAATTTTTCAATCAGAATTTTGTATATGCTTCTTGTTTTTCTTGTTGAAACCAAATGTTTTCGTGGGGCAGAAATAACAGTCCGTAGCGTCATTTGTTGGTTCTTTCCACAATATTGGGACACCGAATTGCATTTTTTTTTCCTGAAGCCCAATCAGTAAGTATACTTCCCACAATTTTCACACACCACTCTATGAATCCATTTTTTGCCAAGGTTCTCTATCGAGATTTGGGTGTATTGGAAGTACGCTTCTGTGATTGGTCTCTCAATCTTTGTTAGGATAATTTCACCACAAACATAGCAAAAGTTGTTTGGCTCTGATTTACACTTTCTTGAAGGCATAATGAATCAAAGGCCTAGCAATCATTCAAATACGACTTCAACGAATGACACACTAGATATCACGAACAAAAGAACAGAACAATATTGCTTCAAAACTTTTTGTGGTTATATTTAAGAAAACATTTCGTGAAAAAATACGTTTCAAATATTTTTAGATAGACATAAAACGAATTCGGTGTGATTTATCTTCGGGTAGAAACGATATCTTTCTTTAATGATTCAGCACGAGTTAATTTTCAGTTTCGAAAAAAAAACTTTCAATAGAGAAGTATGAAGATGAACATTTCCTAGGAGTAAATATGCCTTTCATAGAAAGCCATTTTGATAAATAAATCTCAATCGATATATATGATTCTATTCATTCTCTGAATTGAGAATATCATGTATTTTTTTGATATCATTCTTCGATTTGTTTGAAAATATGCACATGATGTTTATAAAATATTTCTATTCAATATTCAATTGAGAATGTTTCCCTTTTTAACCTGTCATCTTTATTCGACATAAAAACTAAATCCACCCTTATATAGAGTCTAGTGCTATTTTTCAACTAATTGAGGTTAGTATATAGAAAACAGTATTTTATTAACAAAACTGAAGCTAATAGATACTTCGATTAAATGAATCGTGAAAATGAAATTACCTACAATTCGAGATATTACATTTAGAGACTAATTGATCATTCTTTGTCACTCCCGTATTGTAATATAAGTTCTTAGTATAATAGAATAATTACCCCGAGTTGAAAAAGAGAAACATTCTCAATTGAATATTGATAGAAAGATTTTTCTGTGAATTGAAAAATCCATGATTAAAATTAAGTTACTTTTTGTGAATGTCTAACATCTGATTTTATGAACATCCTGTTTATATTTTCAACAAATCTACCCCGAGTTGATATCGATAAGAAAAATAGTTTTTATATCAACAAGTATATTGCGGTTTTTCTGTTAATTGAATTATTGCTCAAACAGTGAATTCATAGACATAGTGCAGTCAGATTTGATATACACTGCTTCTCAAAAGTCCCTCCCCCCCTCTTATTTTTGGAACGATTATACATAAACAAGTGAAATTCGGAAACTGCATATTAAAGATTGTAAGCTTCCCTAATAGTGATGATAGATCACGAAATCGTCAAAGATGACGTCACAAGGCCATTGTGTCCAATAATTTTAAATGGAACCCTACGGCAAGCGACACCTCTTTTAAAAGGTATCAAAAAAACCTATTCAATGATACTAATTTTGTTTGTGTTTATGGCACTTTTGGCAACTCGCTTTTAAAAAACGCAAAGCTGTGATGAATTGAATCAGTTGATACTAAAATTCCAAATTCAAGCTCCGCCTCTGGATAGTTGTCAAATGAGCTGACGTTTTTGTTAGTCTTCCTAATTCGACGTTTTTGTAATTGTCCAAGTTTCTGTACATTTATTAATTTGTGTATTGTTGATCGAACGTTCAACTGTTTTAGCAGCTCTTGGTACTTTTAATATTTCTGTACATTTTAATAATTTGTTTAACTGTTGTGAGCCGAACGTTTAAGTGCTTCAAGGAGCGAAATGGTACGTGCTTTAGGTGATAAAGTAGCAGCGATCCCAATTCTTGATGAAACTGGACAAAATATTCATGCAGCAGAACGCATTTTTATTGAGAGGTTTCCCGAACGCCCCGTTTCGAGGATTTATTTACGGGAGCTTCTTCGTGAGTTTGGAACAACGGGTAGTTTCAATGATGCGAAACGAAAAAAATTTATATACTGGCAGAGGTAATAGGAAATCCTACTCCTTCAACAACTCACGTTGCATCTACCTGTGAAGTCAGTTGAAGTACAGTTCACAGGGTGTTGAAAAGAAATCAAATTTCATCCATACAAATTAAAAATGGTTCATCAACTATCAGACGACGACCAAGACCGAAGACTAGAATTTTGTGAAGATATGGAAACTGAAAATTAACCAACAGCCAGACTATGTCAAAACATTTTGTTTCAGTGACGAAAGTATCTGAATGGAAATGTAAATAAACAGAATGTGAGGTATTGGAGTGACGCAAATCATCACCTGTTCCGTGAAACACATACCCAATTTCCACAGAAGGTGAATGTTTGGGCAGGTATCCTGGGAAACCACATCGTTGGGCCTCTTTTTCCAGATACTCATTAAACTGGTGAGGTTTATCTGGAGCTGTTGCAAAACGCCAATTGAACTGCTCATCCTTGAAGTTTTGGATTATAATCCAGATTAATTCGGCAATTTGGAAATAACATTCCAACAGGATGGTGCTCCTCCTCACGATTACGATGTAAGACGGTATTTGGATGAGGAGTATCGTGGTAGATGGATTGGACGACAGGTTCAACGGAATGGCCAGCTCGATCACCGGACCTCACACTTTTGGATTTTTTTTGTGAGGGTACCTTGAATCGAAGGTTTACGACACTGAACCTGACAATATTGACGTTTTAAAACAACGTATTGTTGCAGAATGTGAGGTTGTTTCCGCAGACACATTTGCAAAAGTACGAGAAGAGTACTGTCAGGAAGTGAATGGAGGTTACTTCGAGCAATTTCTTCAATTGGATACTGATTCTTAGATCTGTAATTGATATCATACTGAATGGAATTTAAATTTTAATGTTTACTAATGAGCCATTAAAACTGCCATGAACACAAACAAAATTAAAATCATTTAATAGGTTTTTTCGATACCTTCTGAAAGAGATGTTGCTTGCCGTAGGGTTCCATTTAAAATGATTGGTCACAATAGCCTTGTGACGTCATCATTGACGATTTCGTCATCTATCATCACTAGTAGGGAAGTTTACATCCTTTAATATTCAGTTTCCAAATTTCACTTGTTTGTGTATAATCGTTCCAAAAATAAGAGGGGGGGAGTGGACTTTTGAGAAGCACTGTAAGAATTGTTGCGTCCGACAGCCAGCATTTTTGGGATAATTCGTAAGGAAACTGTAATACTCGAAATGCCTAACCATATCTTTTTCACTTTTCCAGATCCAGATGCGAAGGCATATGAAATAGTATGGTTGATGACAAAATGCTTGTATAAGAAAGACCCGGAAGTGAGTATTTTCATCAGGTTTGCAATTATTTTTTGGAGAAATACCAACAGTGAGCAAAAAGTTGATACTAGATATTCATAATGAAGATTGGTACGTTGTCATCACTCCATGGAGTTTATTATCCCCCCAAATAGAGATGTTTCGGGCCTATATAGATGCATCATCAGACAAAAAGAAGACCAGAGTTCTATTGTTGTAGCTTTTTCAGAGTTCTATTGTTGTAGCTCTTCGTTTCGGATGTGAAAGACCTATACAGTTCCGAAACGTGAACTATCGCTAAATAATAATTTGAGGAAGAATAAATAAAAATCAACAATAAGTGACGGAGTCCAGAGGTTCAATGTGTATAATATAACAGATCTCTCAATTTATAAATTATGCCAGTTATTCCAGTTTCCGTAGAAGTCCGCGAAAGTTGTAAAAATATTGATCTTATGATCAACTCTTATACATTGTATTCGTCTCAGAAAGGATGATGAAATTGTCATTACCATCAATTATTCTTTGGTTCTAAGCCTTCTGCTGATAGTATGATACAAAAGAGTCTTTCGTTGAATATCAAGAGGATCCTCATTATTATTTAATTAGATGAAGACTGGAGGTACTCGAAATATATATTGGAAGTATTCATTTATATTTGTAAAATGAAAAAATTTGACTTCGTAACATACAACAATTAACACATTGTTAAGTCAACAATGTTCACCTCATGAATATAAATCCCCAACATTTCCTCAAATTAAACAGAAAACTTTGGGTTATTATGTTATTTTCAGCATATAATCTAGCAGTAAGGACTATTCTTCAAATTGATCGACTGATATGTCTAATATTCAATTAATTTTTCAGAACTTCGTCATGTACTGAAGGCGGGAAGAGGACACATGTATACGAATATAAATTATTTTCGAAAACTGTTTTGAATACATATTGATTATATTCATCCTTTCCATGTTTTTTATTTTTTTATTCCCGATACCCTGATCACACTTTCTACTGCTGACAGTCCTAGCATAGACCCTGGAATTATTATAAGTCGAATGAAAAAAGTCCAGGTAGGAATTCCTAACTGTCAGTTTCACTTGTCACACCACATAGAGTACACATTTATATTTATATAATTTTAAGCAACGCTGATATGGTTTCAGTTACTTCGAACTTCGTTTTATTCCCGGATCTACGTTTTCTTTTTCTTTTGTATCACTATGTTAAATGATTACGTTCAACATTATTGAAACCAATCCCAACAAAGTTTCTCCCTGATGATGGAAATAAACATTTCCGAAAGCTTGGATAAACCTTGAAGAGTTCACTTTTTTATTGCTGCTTACCCCAATATTCCTAGTTTTGTATATATCTCTATGACATTTTAGTGTTCTTTGTGGGAACTTAAAGACAATGAGAATAGTATATTAAGCAACGCGTATATAATGAAAGAAGCTATTTGGACACGATTATAATATTTTCAAGGAAAACTAGTTTTCAAGTGGTTATCAAATGTAGGTTTCATATACTATTTTTTCTACGACCAGTCAAGACAATTAAAATTGGGCAGCATGTTTGATAGATAACGTGTATTTCAAAATTAATTGATAGGTCCATGAACTTTTCAACTGGATTTTTTCAGATAACCCATCAGAATATTATAAACATCAATTTATTCTATTGTTCTTGTACAATTATCCACAAAGGGCAAACGGGTCCATCAATGGTAAAACAAGCTCAACGTTTGCTACCAACGTCCTGTCCGAAAAACGATGTTCTGTTAATGTTTCTAAAGTATCACATGTAGAAAAAATTGTTGTAAACTCCACCTTCTAGAAGTATGGTAAATAAAATACAAAAAAAAATCCTCATACGTGCCTTATGTCCAGATCAACTCGAATCATTCTTCTTTGAGGAATTTGCTATGTAGAAAATTTAACAAGTAATGGATTCACTAACTGCCTATATAATTTCCGTTCTAGTCAATCAACCAATGAAATATCCTCAATATTTTCATTACATTTCCATGAGAGCTGCTCTACTCATTCAGAACTGAACTTGATCATTGAGTCAGTATCATTTCCACTTGATGAAGCTGTTGTATAGCGAAACAGGTGTCGTCGATTTGTGAACCCGACGTGGTGAAAATTATTCAAGAAATATATTTCGTTCACTTCAGTTACCTACTTCTTCCATTGACCAATTTATTTCCCCCATACACTGGCGTGTCAACTCTTGACTTCAGCTATATATTTTAGAAACCATTAATGAGATCGAAAATGAATATGCTGTACGAAAAACAATTCAATATGCTTTGATATGAGTTTGAATTTATTGGGTCTTCTCAGGCTATAAACAGTAAAATCAATGCATGAAACAAAAGCTATTTCTATAACAAGGGAGGAAAGTGCTACTTTCCCTCCAGAGGATGCAGTTTACACTTTACCCCCATGCTATACATATGATTTTTCCACCTCCCTCACATAACAAGTCATTTTTGAAAAATGTATTCATGAAACTAACAAACAAAATTCATTAAAGAACTAAAACTAAGAAGTAGGTACAGTATAACTTATAGGCACGTTATTTTCATTTCTGCATCCTACATATTTTCAATTTGTGGAAGATTAATTATTTATACTAATGTTAAACGTGCAGTTTTGAGTAGTGGTTGAATACCACTAGAAGTGAGAGCTGGAGCCTACGCAGTTTTCGTGATATTTGCATCAACAACATTATTATACAGCTGGTATCCCCCGGAAGTACTCGTACTTGGCTGATTACAATCGATTTCATTAACTTCAGTGGCTCCCATGATTTGGTTCGAAATTTTTCGCTTTTTTGCAAGAGATTGCTACACATATCCTACAGCGATATTCTTAGACTTCCAACCTCCGTGTTGCTTTGAACCAAGAATGTCTCCTCCAGAATTTGCAAGTAAACTTGCCGATGTTGTTCTGAAACTATGCCTGGTATAATTTATGGCAATAGGCAGTTTTAAAAATTCTGCAATTTTTTTGGGAATTTTAGCGATAGTATTTTTCCCAAGCATTTGGTATAGCAGACAAGTAAACGTGTCTGATCTGTTTTGGGGCGTAGCTATATATATTTTCCATAAGTGTCAATATAATTAGGGCCATTCCTTGGTGAAGCATTGATTACGAACGTTCTCTGCATATTTGTTTTAGAATTTGGTATATTTACTATTAAAATTCAACCTCCATCTTCAATATCTGTACTGAACATTTTGAGGAGCTCGTCACACCTGCATGCTCCTGAAATTCCGAAAATGAGGAGAACCTACAAAACAAAGAGGCAAGAATTTAAAAAAAAAGCTGTCGACGCCGGAATTCGAACCAACACCTACAAGCTTATCATGAACAGTGAACGGTGCACCAACTCGTTGCGCTACCGGGTCTCACAGGCCACTCCTGCGGAATCATGAACATAGCGTATTGTTGTATGTTTTATTTTCTTAATATATTTACTTCTTGAAAATATCTTACCTTCATTAATAAATAATTATCATCGGGGGCTCCTAGTGAAAATTCATTTACTTCCTCTGTCGAGAAAGTTTTTGCCTTATTAGGTTTATATCCCTGGTTTTGTCTTTTCAAGAAAGCAAGTTATTTTGGGTATTTAATATCCCTATTTTCTTTCATTCGGAGCATGGTACGTAGCATCGAATACTTGGACCACAATGACGAGGCTTTTAATGCATTTCTTAATAGCGAGAAATACCCCAAAATAACATTCTCCGAGTTAGTACGAATATGCTTTTCTTCGGCCCATTGCTTGAAATGTAAATACTGTTTTTCCTATTTTTCTTTAGATTTTTGGGGTAATAGAGATTGCACTGTTACATTAACTTGTTTCAAAATATCCGGTGGTTTATATCTTCAGATTGGCTTGAATCATTGATTCCTTGAATATTATTTTATATTTTGTAGATATATTATAGCGTAACACACTTTGAAACTGTAATTGTCAATTGGCCATAGCTTGCTATAATATTTATGTTCTAAATTCAAAAACCAGATGAATCTATGAATTGAAGTCAATTATTATGTTGAAATCATTAAATAAAATAACAATTTACTGATTCCTACCATTTTGCAGAATACAGGGTGTTCTATAAATAAACAGTAAAATGTATACTTATATAATAGAATTTAGTTTGGGTCGTCAATGCCGTATAAGTTATTTTATTGATGACGAACCATGACGTCACTTTTACTTTCCCTCCCTAGGGAGGAAAAGTACTTTTCCTCTCTAGGGAGGAAAAGTACGACTTTGCTCCCCACAATGAGGCCAGAAAATGTATACTTTGGATAGAGGTAGGCCTAATGAAATGAGTATAGTTTATTGACGACTATCTGAATTAAAACTTGATTTCTTGTGATGGGTATGTCCTCTTCTTGCTCTCATAACATCTTTCATACGATCAGACATAGGTCCAATCAGGTTCGATATTTTTTCCTGGGATGCTAAGCTCACTCTTCTTCTGCAACAATAAGCTCTCCGATCGAGGCTGTGGCACAAATTCCAGCAAGAATTCTACGTTCGAACTCATCATATTGATGTTCGATCGGGTTTACATCGGAAGTGTATGCTGGCCACTCCAGAACCCGAAACCCGGATTCCGTAATGTAACTTTGCAATATTCTTGCGTTGTGTGGCCTAGCAATGTCATGAATTCAACGTAATGTACCATTGAACTGCAGAAATCCGCTTGATGCACGAAGCACTCGTTGAACCTCTTTCGAGACCACAGTTGACCCTACCGATGAAAACAGGGTTGGTTGTGCTCCCATCGATATCGCACCCCACATCATGCCGGAACCACCTCCAGAAGCAGTCCGCTCTTCAATGCAGCCTTCTGCAAATCGGTCTCTTGGTCTTCGATCTACTCTTCTTTCTCTAAGGTACCATAGAGAAATATCCTACGGAGTCACCTAGCTTAATGGTGGGGCTGACCGCTTGAGAAAGGCAGTGCTATAATTAGGGCGAAGTTGAGATTTATTCCATCAGGCGACCTCGCTCCGCCGTCTAGCGATAAATGTTTCCTATTTTGAAGGTACGAAGACTCTTAAGGTTGTGAACATATGTTCTGAACGATATTTTTTCATTGAACAAGTATGGTGGCTCCTTTCCGAAGATTATTCTGTGATAAAACATAAACGAATGCAGAGAGGTGCCTTTTTGAACATTCAGCCAACCCAGTTCTAGCAAAGGGGTTGACACATGAATTTTGTACCAATTCCAGTATGTTTATATCCGATTTGAGTAAGGCTGAACCTAAGCCAACATCTGCATTATTTGAGTGAGACAGGACTAGTGCTTCGCATGAAATAATTTAACTTTTTTTGTCTAGAAAAGTTTCAGATTGCAAAATGCTGTTCTTATCAAATGTATTCACATGCTTCGTGTACCTCAGAATATTGTCCATCAATGAACCTATATTATCAACGGTATATGTGAATGAAATGAGTTCGTTATTGATATGTGATTAACACCTAATTAGGACGTCAGACAGTTTGCCCGATATGACGGTATAGCAGTCAGATCATCGTTAATAGGCTGAACCGAAAGGGCTTAGTTACTTTCGGTACTTCTGGAATAATGTGAAGATCTGTGTGAATCAGTGATGTACAAAATGAAGGGTACCGCCCTAAAATTATCCTTGTGGTACGCCATTTTTTATGTACTATTTGTGAACGAAAAACAACAGAAAAATCACAGAAACCAATATAGTGTAGTATGGCTAGTGATAGGTTATGTTTGATTCTATATAATGTTTTGATATAGTCTAGAAATACAAATAGCACGTTTTATCATATAAATGTTTGAGGATGTCATCTGTCACATTCAAAAGTGCTGTATCATAACTGTGAACCCTGATTGGTGCGGAGGTAGAAGGCGATAATCTTCTGGTGGATTTCCATTAGTGCATGGATGATTATCTCAAAGGCTATGATAAAACAATACTAATAGTTTAAAAAAATTTGAGTTCTGTGGATTGCCGATTTCTGGTGGGGGAATGAAAACAGTACATTTCTAGATAAATACATAGGTATTTTTTCATACAGTAGTTGAAAATGTGATGTGATATTAAGTTTTGAAGCGGCGTCGGCACATGATGTTTCTTCAATTCCAAATTAATATACAGGGTTAGTCAGAAGTACTTTGACAAACTTTGGGAGGTACTTCCTCACAATATTCTAATATGCATTGTCCATTCAAATATATGTCCGGAAATGCTTCCTTTCCAAGATACAGGGTTAAAAATTTTATTTTTATTGTCGTTTTTTTTAAATAACTTTCGAAATACTGACCTTATCCAAACGAAAATTGGTACTGAGAGGTTTTTTGAGGTTTTAAATTCGAACCTGATGTTATTATTGCTCTGACTCGTAGGGGGCGCCACCTACACGTCTTTCTCTTGTTTGAAGATTCATAACTTTTTTGAACGTACTTCTAGCACATTTTTCAGCAGAAAAATCAATTTCTGTATCATATCTACGTAAGAGAGCTACCCTTGTTACAAGTAGCTATAAGCAACCGATTTCAAGTCGATTATTTGATTATCGATGCGTGTTGAAGTTATTACCATTATTTTGCATTTTTCACAAGAATGCTTAGGAAATGAATTCGACGTTCAAGTAAGTTGTTTTGGTTTTTTGTAGGGGGCGCCACCTATTCTATTTATTTTTACGCGTTTGCGATAGTTATTTTCGTATCAAGGGTGTAAAATCTGTATGTGTATTAATGAAATTTGCAGGAAATATCAACATTTCATTCCAAAAAATTTTGAATATGTAGAATGGAATAGAATGAAGGAAACTAAATTGTATTTAAATAAAATGTTCAAAGGGTCTTCAACGAAGATACAGGCATTCAGTCTTCTTGTCATCGAATCTCGTACCCGCCCAAAAATTATTGGTGTGTTTCTTATTGTTTCACAGGCTATCCGGTTTCTTAGATCTTCCTCGTTCGCTACTGAAGTTTCATAAACTAGTGACTTCAAATGTCCCCAAAAATCTAAATCTAGCGGGTTTTGATCTGGGGACTTTGGTGCCCACGCCTGGTTAGGTTTCTCTACACCCCTACCGATCCATCGATTTGGATAGACAGTTTTGAGGAATTCCCTGGCTACAACGCTGAAATGGGCCGGAGCCCCATCATGCATGAACCACATCGAACATTCTAATGGTACATTCTGAAGAAGTCCCGGCAATTCATTCTCTAAAAAGTCTCTGTGAGTTGCGCCATTCAGTCGGAACGGAACAAAGAAAGGACCTATCAAGTAATTATCAATTATTGCCGCCCATACATTTACAGAAAACTTATATTGATAATGTCTTTCATTAACTGCATGCTGATTTTCCAGAGCTCAAACATGGTTGCTATGAAGTTTGTGATAGCATTTCGAGAGAAGTTTTCCTCGTCCAAGTACATATCTCAAAAATTTAGGATTTCCAGCCAATTTTCCCAAAAACCACTGACAAATAGTAATGCTTTGGGAAAAGTCTCGTGGCAAAAGAGCTTGTACCCTTTGAATATGGTATGGATAAAAATTTTTATCGTGGATAATTCTCTAAACTGTAGATTTGAGAGCTTCAGCAATTATTCTTGTACTTGTTTCTGGATTCTCCTCGGGAGCGTTCGAAACAGCTTCTGCCAGTTCTGGGATTCGGACTGCTCGTGGTCTTCTAATATTATCAGCTGCCCTCTTGAAACTACCAGTTTCTGCCAAACGACAGTGGAGACTGGTAAATGTTGGAGCTGAAGGCAGTACTCGATTAGGAAATAGCTTCTGGTAAATACGTCTTGCTTCGCGCGCATTGCCATCCGCAATGCCATGAACGATATTCATATCGGCTAAATGAGCATTATTATTTAAATAATCTATTTTTTCAAAATAAGTATTCTAAAACTTACAGAAACTCCAACAAAATAACAAAACGTTTGACTGTCACGTAATATGTAATTACCATAACTACTTACTCAAACGTCAAATTCATTTCCTAAGCATCATTGTGAAAAATGCAAAATAATGGTACTAACTTCAACACGCATCGATTATTGAATAATCTAGAAAACAGTTGTTCATAGCGACTTGTAACAAGGGTAGCTTTTTTATGTGGTTGTGATAGAGAAATTGATTTTTATACTGAAAAATATGCTAGAAGTAGCTCAAAAAAGTTAGGAATCTAGAGAAAGACGTGTAGGTGGCGCCCCCTACGAGTCAGAGCAATGATAACATCAGGTTTCGACACCTCAAAAAACCTCTCGATACCAATTTTGGTTTGGTTAAGGTCAGTATTTCGAAGTTATTTAAAAAAAAACAAAAATAAAAATGAAACTTTGATACCCTGTATCTTGGAAACGAAGCGTTTTCAGACATATATTTACATGGACAATTCATATCAGAGTATTGTGAGGAATCACTTCCTGTTTGTCAAAGTACTTCTGACTCACCCTGTATAAGATTCGAGCAACAAAATGAGATAGGTGTTCACTTTCCCATTCTATTGTATTAGAAAATATATTGCTTGAGAGTATATTTTTCGAAAAACTTGAAAAACTGTTAGTTGTCAGTTATGCTATCAATTCATAGTTCAGGGATGCTATGACAAGTCAGAAACGGATGGAACTTGCCTAATTCATCCAGATGAACGTGAATTCCATCAACACTATCAGAAATAGTATCTCACAATTCTTGAAATGAATTATCCTAGAGAACAAACACTTATGGAGAGTTGTGGGGAAACACGATAACAATCACAAATAGTACAATGTGTAGAGAGTATATATAGCAGTTATTGGGAAACTTTCATGAACTTTTCTAAGAATTGCGAGAAATTCTCATAATAATTCCAGGGAAAACATCAGAATCATTCATTCGACGTTCACGCCGACAAAAGTCGTATGCGCGAATTGCGGAAATGTCGTGCGATGCCGTCCCGCTAGAAGAAAATCCGGACTGGGAAAATTTCACAGAACTAAATGGCGATTCTGCGACGAAGCATCCGTGGTGGGAATGCGTACAGGCTTTAGGTGGGGATATCACCATTTCGCAGCATCTGATCTTTTCCTGGCGTGAACCCTTGCATTCGCCGGAAAATCGGTTTAATTTTCATTGTATTTTTCCGCCTTGTTGGGAAATACACGTTTCAGGAGGCGTTTGAGTTCGGGACAGATGTTCCCAAAACGTGGAACTGATTTATAGATATATTTTTGGTATTTGCTGTCACATCACGAATTCATGTCATTTCGAGATTTGAATTAGGCAGCAAATAATTCCGTGAAGGTCGCTCAACTTTCACCATTGATTGAAGAATTAGAAGTCAATCAAGCATTTTGAAATCGAAATAATCTATCCACTGAAAATTAAATTTTTATCAATCCATAAAGCATATCTGGGAGCTGTCTTTCGCTCATACCGTTAATATCTTTGTCCATTCCTTTTATGTTAACCGATGAAACCAAAAAGGAGGAGGTTCTCTAGTCGACGCTTTTTTCTATGTATGACCACGCATTACTTTCTACTGAGACGTCCGATTCCGATAATTCATTTCTCAGTGGATAGGGTGTTCTTCAAAATTGGTCTCATTTGAAAATGAAGGATGAAATCCACCCCTAAGGGTAGCAAAATGAAAGATATTGATCACTCACCCTCTGAATTCTGTTCCGTTAACCGATTCTATCAGGCATAACTTTGTACTGGGTTCTTCGATTCGGATGATCTTTTTTTAATAGATAGAGTGTACCTCATTATTGATCATATTTGAATTTCGAATGAAATTAGCCACCATTACGGGTAGAAAAATAGGGGATAATTGATTTTTCACTCGTGAACAGTGGCACACATATGTAGTTGACAATGACAGGTCGCTATTGTCATTATTTGTTCTCCTACATCCGTCACAATCATTAGAGGATATGAGAGGATGGAATGATATACAAAGTGATGGAATAAACTAACCAGAACAACAAAAATAATTTTTATTACAACACATAGTAAAACTAGATATACATATTATTTTACTGGTGATAGTTGAAGTAAGGTGGGTAAGTAAGTATTCTGGAAATGATCAAGGAACAAGTAGGTAGTAATAAGTGGATTTCAGCGACAAAAAATTGAAAAATGAAAACTTTCTAACAAAAAATTAAACCGACGAAATACGGAACTGAAAAGTAAAAAATAAAATAAACCTTCTTAGTCTCAATAACTAAGCTCCTGAACTAATGTAAGTAACTAATTTTGAGTCGGCGCCAAACGAACAATCAACGAAGATCATTGAATTACTTCAAGAAAATGATCAGAATGTTACCGCGCAACTCGATGCCATCATCCTACGCCTACCCTAATTAATTTGCTTGTTTGTTTGGCGCCGACTCAAAATTAGTTACTTACATTAGTTTAGGAGCTTAGTTATTGAGACTAAGAAGGTTTATTTTATTTTTACTTTTCAGTTCCGTATTACGTCGGTTTAATTTTTCGTTAAAAAGTTTTTATTTTTGACCATATTCCCTATGGGACATAAACAATATTATCTCAGTTGAAATACAGGTATTTTTGGATGGCAGAATAGGCATTGAATCATTGGTGATACGGAATGTATTCGGTTTCAACTTTATCTGTTTATAGTCCGAGAGGCAGCGTCATAAATTCGTGGCTATAAGGTGCTAAGTATTTTGTAAATAATAATGTGTTGTTTGGGATTGTAGAAAACGTACTGCAGCAGTCAGCTGGTCCGAAAGGTGGAGCACTCGTGCCATGATTGTTGCAAACTAGAATTGAATTTTCTTCATCCGGAGATGATTGAAATTTTGTGAACTAGTTGTTCGATAAGCTCAATCAGCTGGTTCTCCGAAGGGACATTGCCCGTCAGCTGGTGGGGATGGGGTAGTTGGGTAAAACAAAAAATGCTACGAAGGGTCAGATGACCTGCTTAACTTTTCCTTGTATATTATTAATTGAAGAAAATACTGGTCAGCTGGGCCAATAATGCGCAATCCGAGTCTCTTGTCAAAGATAAAACATTTTCTGCTTAACCAATTGTTCCATTTTCTGGTGATGAATTAGTGGCTTCTCCCAAAGGCACTGAGTTCCTGCATAGATGATTTCAAATATTCATTTCATTTTATATATGCATTCAGTATATATGTGTAGTTTCCAACAATAATAACTTTATCCGTTTTGATGGAATTTCTGGTCTTTCCATTAGAGCTTTTCTACCATCTTTTGAGAAATGACAACCTAGACTTTTCAAAATTATACTTAAGGTTGTGTTACAAACATCTTCAGTATGTCTATTCAGTAGTTTTTTTCGTAGGTTTTTCCTTGTTGCAAACTGTTCATTTTCTATAATGGTTTAAATAACTGTTCGTATTGCAGATTCAACTCCTTGAGGGGAATATCGAGTTTTGAAATGTTTTATGTCATTTTTTCAAGAACCTGATTTGAATTCGGGTAGTACTACTTTAAATTTGAATTTCAGCTTGACAATGGCAATTAAACACTGTCAGGGTCTTTTTCTTCCTAGTGACAATTAAAGTAAGACCCAGTCCCCAATACGGATGCTTTTTTAGATTGCAAGTACTGAAGTTTCAATAATGGTTGTTGAATTTCTTTCTCAATACTGGATATTGGCTGTTCTAGCATGAGTGCTATGAAAAAAGAAATACCTATCTGGAACTAGTGACCCATTCCCATAACATTAGGAACCGAGACAAATTCCTGAAAGGGCCTCGTTGTGAAAAGATTATAGAGCAAAAACATGCTAGCTGAATACATAGCACCATGACTCTACCAGATATTGAAGATCATTTCTCCAAGATTTCACAACTAAAATTATGTTTATCTTTCAACTACTTCGATATACTAAACCTATGCAGTACTTCATAATGCATATATGGCTCAGCTGGCCGGTTGAAATTTTATGCTTGTTAAATTGTATACATTATATTAATAAATTTTGTTCTTGAAAGACGAGTCTATTATACACTGTCACTACTATGATACCCTCACCCAATTATGACACTTACCCGATTGTGATATCTGCCTGATAATGTCATTGCTAGTATGAAACTCTCTCCTCTTGTTGAGAAAGTATCGTCGTAATCGTTATTGATGATACTGATTGTTATTTTCATCGGTCTAAAACATTTTATTATCCTTCAGTAATATATTTAAGAATAATTTTCAAAGAAACTTAGCTATATCACGCACAAGCGATACTCATGTTATCGCCTCTGTGATGCCCTTATTCATTCATATTTTTCAAAAGGACTCAAATTTATCTCCAAGTATATTTAATTTGGTAAATGAACTTCATTATGATTATTATCAATTCGTTCGAATGGAGAACTGGGAGAAGTGTATCTTTCCAGAAATCAAATCGATCTTCAGTTTTCCTGCAAAAATTGCATATTTTTCTGAAACATTTTTTCACAAGCTTTTTACTAGCTCTCATTAAACTTGCTTCGTTCGTATATCATTCGTTCTGCTATTCGTTCCGGTTCAAAATTTGTAATCCATTTTTGGTGCATTTGTCGACATCCTATTGAGCTGAAACTTGGCAGGTGTTCATGATTCCGGTGACACGGCATTATTAAATTTTTGATATTGAAAAAAACATAACGGCGCTCCAAGATGGCAAACGAGGTTTAGGTTTATGGTCCGATTCGATTCAAAATTGGTATGTGGGGGTTTTCAGGGTCGATGATCATAAATTCTCCTTCAATATTCATAAAATCAAATTGGGGGCTCTCAGATGATCTCTGTGTTTATGGTCCGATTCCATTCAAAATTGGTATGTGGGGATTTTCGGGGTCGTAGTTTATGATTTTTTATCAAAATTCACAAAATCAAGATGGTGGACGAGCTTTGTGATATTGTCACGATTTGATTCAAAATTGGTACGTCGGGGATTTTAGGGTCGGAGATAATGAATTCAGACGAAGATCATTGATTTTCAGTTGAATTTGAAGATGGAAACTCCAAGATGGCGAATGAGTTCATCTTTAGATGGTCTCCTCATTGAAGGACTAGATAGTTCAGGACTTACAGCAAAAAAAGGTCTCATACTAACGATCTTTAACAAAAATGTATAGGTTGAGGCGTACTCGAGTAATAAAAAGCAAAAAATAAAATAAGCAATAAAAAACTTTTCAAAGACAAACTTTTATTCGAATGCACTGAGGAGTAAATAATAATTGCTTTGGATGTGTGACGTAGGTTATTCAAAAGCTTGTCGCTTTTGTATTCGAACAAGCTTTCGAATCTTTAACTCACGGAATAACCTACGTGACACATCCAAAGCAATTATTTCTTATTTTTCAGAGCATTTGAATAAAATTGTTTCATTAAAGAGTTTTTTCACACGCTTTATATTAGCTTTACTTGTATGTTTGTTTGTTTGTTTGTTTGTTTGTTTGTTTGTTTGTTCGTTTGTTCGTTTGTTTGTAACCGACTCCATTGGGCGCGATTTTGACCCACTTCCAGACGTCCGAATGATTTGAAATTTGGCAGTTGTACATAATTCCGGTGACAATGCATTGAGAAATATATGTGTGAAGAAAAAATAAGATGGCGGCTCCAATATGGCATACGAATTTCGTGATTATGGTTTGATTCGTTTCAAAATTGGTATTAGGAGGTTTTTGTGGTCGGAAATTATGATTCTTTCGTCAAAATTTGAAAATTCGAGATGGCGGCTTCAAAATGGTGGACGAGTTTTGTGATTATGGTCTGATTCTATTAAAAATTGGTATGTGGGGGCTTTTGGGGTCGATCATTGGGATTCTTCTGAAAAATATGAAAAATTCAAGATGGCGGCTTCAAAATAGCGTCCGAGTTTTGTGATTATGGTTCGATTCGCTTCAAACTTGGGATTTGAGGATTTTTGTGGTCGAAGATAATGATTCTATTGTCAAAATTGAAAAATTCAAGATGGCGGCTCCAAAATGGTGGACGAGTCATGTGATTATGGTCTGATTCTATTCAAAATTGGTATGTGTGGCTATTTGGGGTCGAATATCATGATTCTCTTGTGAAAATTGAAAAATTCGAAATGGCGACTTTGAAATGGCGACCGAGTTTTGTGATTATGTTTCGATTCTATTCAGAATTGGTATGTGGGGGTTTTTGGGGTCGAATATTATGATTATTTTGTGGAAATTGGGAAATATAAGATGGCGGCTTTAAAATGGCGGCTGAGTTTTGAGATTATTGTCTGATTCCATTCAAAATTGGCATGTGGGGGTTTTTGGGGTCGAAGATTATGATCACCTGATTTGATGAGATTATTACATTTTTTTATTTGCAAAAAAATAATAAAAATAATAGTTTGGAAAAAACTAAAATAACACGCTTTTATAAATAAACCACACTAAAAAGTAGGAAATAAATAATAGTTTAAAAAAACTGAAAAACACATTTTCATAGAAAACCAGACTAAAAAAATTAAAAATGAGAAAAAAATTTTTTTTTTAAGCGTGGGGTGCATGGTATCAATAATTATATAGTACATTACACACCGAGGCGATACCATGCACCCCACGCTTTTTTTTAAATAAAATATATGTTTACCTTATTTTCTATTTTTTGAGTCTAGTTTTCTATAAAAGCGTGTTTTTTAGTTTTTTTAACTATTATTTATTATTAATTATTTTATTTCTTATGAATTCCTGAAGTCTTACGAAATTATCTGCGAAAGTTTTCCCAGTTGTTCTCAGAAAATAGAGCTCACGGAAAAACTCTCTTCCCCTCCTCCACCAACAATGAACTGAATCCACCTTCTGTAGAAGCAAATACTCACAAGAGGAGGAATTCCGTGAACCACCCAATTCAGCGTAGCACGTCTCACCATATTTAATTCAGTTGCTGGCTTCCCTATCTCCCATCCAGCCACTTCGTCAATCTGCGGACCGTTTTTGTGTTGAAATATTCGTAGAATTCCCGCTCAGAAATGTATTCCTCGGTATGAGACCCTCCTAACAAAGAAACAAAGTAGCTTTGAAGTGGTGGAAGGGTCGAATAATCCCGCAAACCGCACTGGGTGCTGACCGTCTCGAGAAAATTGTTTCTATTCGGGTGCAATCACGTTAGAGACCACTACTCCTCTGATAATTCATGGTGTTGGAGCGACGACATGAGTGGAGAGTGAAAGGGTTCTTTGTGACTGGTATCGTTTCCAGAGCGACGGGTATCCATTTTAAATTTTCAAATCCTGCAGTTAATTAGTCAGGAAACAGAACATTCGGGTTACCAAATCTGTCAAACTGGATTCCAGACACACTTAGTTATTCAGGAAGACCTGAGCAGAAGAATAATGATGTGTTGTGGAACGGGAGCTGAATTCCTGAAATGGGTAATGGAGAATTCAACATAATACCCATAGTTTTTTCAAGCTCATTTTTTGTGGAGGAATACTCGTTATTGTCACTTTTTTCGTATGATTTACCGTTAACAATCAGAGGAAAACAAATAATTTCTTTTTCCGACGACCTACCTGAAATACGTATCATTTCGCACTGTAAACTAGTACACAAAATAAGATATTTCGCACTAGTGCGAAATATTTCATTTCGCACTAGTGCGAAATGAAATATTCATCTCCACGCTCTGCGATTAGTGCGATTACCTGATATACTCTGATTTTTACTCATAGGTAGCTGTGACATATCTACAAACGAATTCATAATATTATAGTGTCAATGTGATTTACCAAGCAGATAGGTACCGAATCGTATAATTTGTTTAATTTTTTTTGCTGCAATGTCATCCGACGATGAAATGGTAGATTCTACTCCCCCAGAAGTATGCAATTTAGCAAACGAAGCAACGAAGCAATTGTTGCCAGAAAAATCAAAACAGAAGTATGATTTGGCGTTCGATAATTTTATGGCATGGAAAGAAAGAAGTAACGCAAAAAGCTTCTCCGAGGTTGTTTTATTGGCTTACATAGGAGAATTGGGAAATAAGTACAAGCCAAGTACTGTCTGGTCAATATATTCTATGTTACGAACATCCTTGATAGCTAAACATAACATAAACATTGGAAATTACCTGAAACTGAAAGAGGTACCCAAAAGACGCTCAGACGGATATAAACCAAAAAAATCAAATATTTTAAATTTCCAGCAAATCAAACAATTCATGGAGACTGCTCCGGATGAGAAATATTTGTTAATCAAGGTATGTTTTGATTTGCATTCACAGTTGATTTATTTAGAATGAGTTTTTTTTTGAAGAATATTGAAATTCTACTAATTTACTACTCATATTTTGTATCAGTAAATCGTTGTTTATGACGAATAATATGAATGTCATTCAGTGGCTCAATGCGTCAATGTATCGACAAACACACAATATAGAATGTATGGCGTTGGTTCGAATCCTGACGGAGTACCTTTTTTTTTCTTATTTGAATGTTTTATAATTAAGGAGTGATAATCATGTCACTTATAATCTCATTTTATAGTAGATATATTATACAAATTGTCTAAATTATATTTTTTTTGTCAAGATAAATGTGTATTTTAATCATTCTAGGTTGCCTTAGCATTCACCATAAACGGAGCTCTGAGACGAGCTGAATTGGCCAATGTGAAAATAAACGATCTGAATGATGTAACAACTGCATTAATTGTAAAGGTTCCGGACACCAAAAATAAAGTACCACGAAACAGGAACATTTTATGAAATGGTGGATAAAAATAACAGATTTTTCATTAATTACCTGAAAGGTAAATGTACCTCCCAGTTTGTGGGAATTAACAAGTTTGGTGCAATGGCCAAAGAAATCGCTACATTCTTGAAATTACCAAACCCAGAAAACTACACTGGTCATCCATTTAGGCGTTCTTCAGCCACAATATTGGTGGATAGTGGCAGTGACTCATTGACTCTGAGAAGGCATCGCGGCTGGAGAAGCAGCACAGTCGCAGAGGGTTATATTGATGAATCAATCAATAAAAAAATGGAAATATCCAATCAAATAACCCAATCCATTGAACATGCAACAACCTTCACACCAGAACTATTCGGAACTAGCTCGGAATCACAATCAGTCCCTACTGCGAGACCATCAACCTCCACTACAGTTTTGGAAACTAATAATAATATTATGACGAGAATTAATAATCAAGCCATTCAAGGTTTGATAAAAGAAAATAATAGTATTCCGTTAGTACTGAACAATTGTTCAAATATTACCATCAATAATTATTTTTCCAATATTTCATAAATACAGACCAAAATGTACCCAAATATTTTTGTTAAATGTTCAATAAAATTTGTTCTCTTTGTGTGATAATTTGATACTGTTCATATTTCCGTACGTACCGATTGGTAATAACCTACGAGATATCTGATACGAATTTGAAAGAGACCACAAGCCGTCCTGATGATTGGGAAACCATGAAACAGGCTGTAGACGGATGGTGATCTCCTTTGGATTCGTAACAGATTTCTCATATTCTCGTTATTTGTATTGCGTCCCTAAAACGCACTAGGAGTACGACTATTGGTATCGTGGGTTGGTCTATGCTGGCATCTGTCGGTGACCTATTGATGTTGTACGAAATCTCGTATCTTCAAAATTCCACGATGACAGGTCTAAGCTCCACCACACAGATTATAGGTGTCGCTATCTATAATTTGATACTGTTCATATTTCCGTACGTACCGATTGGTAATAACCTACGAGATATCTGATACGAATTTGAAAGAGACCACAAGCCGTCCTGATGATTGGGAAACCATGAAACAGGCTGTAGACGGATGGTGATCTCCTTTGGATTCGTAACAGATTTCTCATATTCTCGTTATTTGTATTGCGTCCCCAAAACGCACTAGGAGTACGACTATTGGTATCGTGGGTTGGTCTATGCTGGCATCTGTCGGTGACCTATTGATGTTGTACAAAATCTCGTATCTTCAAAATTCCACGATGACAGGTCTAAGCTCCACCACACAGATTATAGGTGTCGCTATCTATAATTTGATACTGTTCATATTTCCGTACGTACCGATTGGTAATAACCTACGAGATATCTGATACGAATTTGAAAGAGACCACAAGCCGTCCTGATGATTGGGAAACCATGAAACAGGCTGTAGACGGATGGTGATCTCCTTTGGATTCGTAACAGATTTCTCATATTCTCGTTATTTGTATTGCGTCCCTAAAACGCACTAGGAGTACGACTATTGGTATCGTGGGTTGGTCTATGCTGGCATCTGTCGGTGACCTATTGATGTTGTACGAAATCTCGTATCTTCAAAATTCCACGATGACAGGTCTAAGCTCCACCACACAGATTATAGGTGTCGCTATCTATAATTTGATACTGTTCATATTTCCGTACGTACCGATTGGTAATAACCTACGAGATATCTGATACGAATTTGAAAGAGACCACAAGCCGTCCCGATGATTGGGAAACCATGAAACAGGCTGTAGACGGATGGTGATCTCCTTTGGATTCGTAACAGATTTCTCATATGCTCGTTATTTGTATTGCGTCCCTAAAACGCACTAGGAGTACGACTATTGGTATCGTGGGTTGGTCTATGCTGGCATCTGTCGGTGACCTATTGATGTTGTACGAAATCTCGTATCTTCAAAATTCCACGATGACAGGTCTAAGCTCCACCACACAGATTATAGGTGTCGCTATCTATAATTTGATACTGTTCATATTTCCGTACGTACCGATTGGTAATAACCTACGAGATATCTGATACGAATTTGAAAGAGACCACAAGCCGTCCTGATGATTGGGAAACCATGAAACAGGCTGTAGACGGATGGTGATCTCCTTGGATTCGTAACAGATTTCTCATATTCTCGTTATTTGTATTGCGTCCGTAAAACGCACTAGGAGTACGACTATTGGTATCGTGGGTTGGTCTATGCTGGCATCTGTCGGTGACCTATTGATGTTGTACGAAATCTCGTATCTTCAAAATTCCACGATGACAGGTCTAAGCTCCACCACACAGATTATAGGTGTCGCTATCTATAATTTGATACTGTTCATATTTCCGTACGTACCGATTGGTAATAACCTACGAGATATCTGATACGAATTTGAAAGAGACCACAAGCCGTCCTGATGTATTGGGAAACCATGAAACAGGCTGTAGACGGATGGTGATCTCCTTGGATTCGTACCAGAATTTCTCATCTTCTCGTTTTTTGTATTGCGTCCTAAAACGCACTAGGAGTACGACTATTGGTATCGTGGGTTGGTCTATGCTGGCATCTGTCGGTGACCTATTGATGTTGTACGAAATCTCGTATCTTCAAAATTCCACGATGACGGGTCTAAGCTCCACCACACAGATTATAGGTGTCGCTATCTATAATTTGATACTGTTCATATTTCCGTACGTACCGATTGGTAATAACCTACGAGATATCTGATACGAATTTGAAAGAGACCACAAGCCGTCCTGATGATTGGGAAACCATGAAACAGGCTGTAGACGGATGGTGATCTCCTTTGGATTCGTAACAGATTTCTCATATTCTCGTTATTTGTATTGCGTCCCTAAAACGCACTGGAGTACGATATTGGTCGTGGTTGGCCTATGCTGGCACTTCGGTGACCTATTGATGTTGTACGAAATCTCGTATCTTCAAAATTCCACGATGACAGGTCTAAGCTCCACCACACAGATTATAGGTGTCGCTATCTATAATTTGATACTGTTCATATTTCCGTACGTACCGATTGGTAATAACCTACGAGATATCTGATACGAATTTGAAAGAGACCACAAGCCGTCCTGATGATTGGGAAACCATGAAACAGGCTGTAGACGGATGGTGATCTCCTTTGGATTCGTAACAGATTTCTCATATTCTCGTTATTTGTATTGCGTCCTAAAACGCACTAGGAGTACGACTATTGGTATCGTGGGTTGGTCTATGCTGGCATCTGTCGGTGACCTATTGATGTTGTACGAAATCTCGTATCTTCAAAATTCCACGATGACAGGTCTAAGCTCCACCACACAGATTATAGGTGTCGCTATCTATAATTTGATACTGTTCATATTTCCGTACGTACCGATTGGTAATAACCTACGAGATATCTGATACGAATTTGAAAGAGACCACAAGCCGTCCTGATGATTGGGAAACCATGAAACAGGCTGTAGACGGATGGTGATCTCCTTTATATTCGTAACAGATTTCTCATATTCTCGTTATTTGTATTGCGTCCCTAAAACGCACTAGGAGTACGACTATTGGTATCGTGGGTTGGTCTATGCTGGCATCTGTCGGTGACCTATTGATGTTGTACGAAATCTCGTATCTTCAAAATTCCACGATGACAGGTCTAAGCTCCACCACACAGATTATAGGTGTCGCTATCTATAATTTGATACTGTTCATATTTCCGTACGTACCGATTGGTAATAACCTACGAGATATCTGATACGAATTTGAAAGAGACCACAAGCCGTCCTGATGATTGGGAAACCATGAAACAGGCTGTAGACTCCTTTGGATGGTGATCTCTGTAGACGGATGGTGATCTCCTTTGGATTCGTAACAGATTTCTCATATTCTCTATATATATATATATATATATATATATATATATATATAAATAGTTATTTTTTATTGAAAATGAATCCTTGATTATACCTAGTCTGCGAAATCTAACTTAATTTTAATAATTTTATCAACCAGTGAAATAGAAAAAAAAAACCTTTGCTCATATGCAATGAAGTAACTAGTGAATATAAGTTTTGAGGGTTATAATCAGTTTATGAGCATAAAAAAGGAATAATGTTCAAATCAGTGAATAAAAGACATCAAAATTCCCGAAAGAAGTATCTGGCACGAATACGCTCACTTTGTTTGGTTCTGGGTTGAAAAGTACGTGTTATTCTTTCTCTTGAGTGTTCTCGTGAATCCTGGAAGTGTTCTTCGGGTATTGAAGTTTGACGGTAAAAGGCTCCATTGATGTTGGCAACGTCACGGATAGGACTTAAGCTGTATTCTGAAGGTGACTTTTTTTTTCTTGGTAGTTTCTACTCCTATTTGTCTCTGGATATGTTTTATATTGTCTAATGGTTGATTTGCTTCCGTTCAAAATTTGTTACGGTTTTCTTTCCAAACATAAATTTTCATCCTCTCCAAACTTGTTATTTTTCTTCTTGGCAACCCTCACTTTCTGTTTATTTTCACAAATTTTAGGTTTTTCCTCACTTTCTGGGACACTTCCTCGCATTCTAAACTATTCCGAATTTACATTTCTATAGCTCACATAATATATACGGAGTTTGTTAAAATTCATATTCGACAATTTTCTATACTCAAATTTTTTATATTTGATCATTTTCCATCGAAATGTTTTGACATGTCACTTTCATGTTTCCTTCTGATCTGATTTTATCATATATGATGTTTCAACTTGAATATTATTTTGTCTACTTGGGATCTAAAATGTATTCATGAATTTTGATTTCAATTTTTTGTATAGGTTGTGCACATCGAATGTATTCTTGGCAACATACAAATGACAATAGAGAAACTCCCCTGCTAAACTTTTGAGACATGTGCGTTGACTAGAAAATGGTACGATGTTTCAGGAAAGCAAAATGTACAAAAACATTGAAAACAAAAGCAGGTAAAAACATTGCAAAACAAAAGTAGGTATTTATATCATTTCAGTCTTTTCACATTAACTGATATTTCTCATATATATATATATATATATATATATATATATATATATATATATATATGAATATATATATATTTATATATATATATATATATATATATATTGTTATGTTTTGATGAATTGGAAATTATATATATATATATATATATATATATATATATATATTGTTTTTGTATATTGAAATTGCTAATTATTTTTGGTATCCTTTGTGAGCCAAATTGATATGATATAAATAGATATTTCTGCCCCTGTATTGTATGATGTAATAATAATTGCCAGCGAACGTCACTGTTCTCTCGTCACGCTACCAACAATTATTATTTTCCTCACCACGGCTAAGCAACAGTTGGTACGCCCTTATCTCAAGGTGGCCGGTTCAAGGCAATAGAGACACTGCCACTGCTGGTTAACTTCAGTTTATTGAATGGTCTTTGGTATGTTATTGATCATTGTGAGAAAACAAACAACAAAATATCGAAAAGCAATTATCTCCTTTATTCAGGAAGACTTAATAATACCTGGCCTACGAGAAATAACTTATACTAGGGTGAATCAAACAAATATTAACGGATAATAATAATAAATCAGATCATGGATGGATAAACAGAACCTCACTCTTTCCGTGAGAGTGACGTTTTCTGTTATTGTTCAAAATAGTGTGACATAAAGTTCTTCGAATATGAAATATGTTATTTGTGAAATAGTTCAGGACCGGAAGAGCACCATTGAAGTTTTATACCTGGTTGGAACTGTTGGTGTTCTAATTATACCATGAATCAGGATGTCTCCTCTCTCCAATCGCTGTCAGGACTGCAATACCATGAATCAGGATGTCTCCTCTCTCCAATTGCTGTCAGGACTGCAATTCCATGAATCAGGAACTATATAGATGCGGAAATCAGCACTTGGATCCGTGGATATGTTATCATTAAGGTAATATTGGTTTTGTTTACCAAATGATGGGATTATTCCAATTTTCTTTTATTAAAATTTTTGCGTGGCATCCGCTTGGAAATTTATTTTCGATCTCCCTCGAAGCTTTGTTTTCTATCGCCTAGATACATCTTTTTCTCCTTGTTTTTTCATTTGAATTTTCGAATTGGTGCACTAAATTGTCACTTTTCACTGTTTATCTTTATATTGCATAATTTATATATACAATTATTTTTCCACTCTTATCATTATTTACAAATTTCAATAATAATTGCTCCTGATACCATCTCATTGCTACTCTCCCACAATTTCCAATTTTACACCTGACCATCTATTCCCTAATTGACTATTTTTATAAAGACATTTGCTGTTTCATCATTGGCTACTTTTTGTTAGCTACAGCTTCATATAATGTATGTTTCAAATTTATTAATGTGTTGATTACTGTTTATTCCTGACAATTTTGTAAATTTAGACTTTTCATTGTCTTTTGAGCAATTATGAGTTATAATAATTTTGACAGTGTATGAAATTGATTGTTTTATAGTATTTTGACATTTTTATCTATCATATTCCACCTAGGCTCACAATATACATAGAATTTCAAAAGTTATTCACAAACAAACTCTTGAAACCACTAACCATCTAGTAATTATTCTTTTTGTGGGTTTTTAGTCTTTTAAAATTCACAACTGGCATAACATAACATATATATATATATATATATATATATATATATATATATATATATATATATATGTATATATATTTGTGGAAAATTATCTTTCATTCAATTATCCTCAGCACCGTATATCTAGTTCCCAGTCTACATCAGTGGGATAGCATCTTACCACGGTAACACGGATATAAAGTTACACGACGAACAACTTACACATTATACTCAGACATTCACAGAGGGTTACTCCCACCGATTCCATTAAGGAGTCATAAATTAAAGGTTTACTCCGGATAGGTGTACAAATACTTACATGACAGGTTCAAATGAGTTATTGTGGTATCGGAATAATTTATAGATACAACTCGAACAGGTCTGGACGAATTTACTATTGTTTTGCTGGCCTACTTCGAGAATATTCATGACTTGAATTATTGGGTATTTGCATTATTTGAATAATGGAATGAATTGCGTATCTGATGCTCGGGAATCTGATTTGAATTTTCTCTCTCCAATTCTGTATTTTTGCTGAAAAATATTCCAGAGCACCAAGAAAATAAAAAAATTGTTGTTCATGAAATTCCTCTAATCACAGTTTTCATTGGAAAAGTATGATTTAATGCCAATACACCACAAAAAAATTCATTGCAGAAAAAAAATAGAGTTATGACACTTGAATAATATCTGATTGCGAATAGTATTCCAATCATTCCATCAATTTTACTGGGAACTGGAATAACTGCTATTATACATGAACGAAATAGGCAAGGGGAACTGTGAAAGATCCAGGGGGAGTCATAAGATCATTCTACAAAAGGAGCGGTAGAGTTATTATCAAAACATGTATTTCAATACCGGAAGTTTTCTGTTCAATCCCTAATTGGCATTCGTACAATGTTCAATTGAATTATTTCAACAATTAGGGACATTCTTCCATGGCCTACAATGATTATTCACCTAGAGTTCATTGTTCAATCATAAGAGTGTATTAATGTTTTTGTGCTTTGACCAATCAACTTTATTCCTCATTACCATGATTTAAAGGTATTTTTCATCAATGAGAGTACATCTTTTGATCACCAGTAAACATCTATTAAAAGTTTGAGAGCATTTTCGTAATGCTCGTGGACATTAATTACTGGCTGCATAACATTATCCTAGGCGCCTTAAAATATATGGTGTTTCATAACTAGGGTGAAAAACAAACTGAGAATTCCTCTTGGAAAATAAATAGGTCTTTCCCAATCAGATTGAAGCTAAAAGTTCGAAAGTTTGTTTTATTTTGTAACACCCTGTAAGTTTTCATCGATATGCAATGAACAACAATGTTATTATATTTGGAGAACACCATTTTAATAATGAAGTAACATGTCAGTTGCCATAGTGGCATTCGAGGCTATTTATTATTTAGGATACTGGAAAAATCTTCAAAATTGCATTTCAAAATTATTCGAAGAACTTTCAGAAAAAATTGCGATTCTATGAACAAAAACACAGAAAAATTCAAACCCCCCTCAGTTGACGCAGACTCATTCTCAGTTAATGATTTCAAGCTGGAAATCTGATTATTACTATCAGATTAGAGCACCCGATTTACAAAATTATTGTACCGAATTCCACATAAAAATATCGGGGGCAACAATTATTTATTTTCAAAGATGAATTCCCAGTTTCGCACCCCAGCTATCAAATATATTTTCAGTCAAGAAAATTTCGGATTCTATAATTCTACAATGAGAAATGAATGAAGGTTGATGAAACCTTCGCTTGAATAAAGCATAATTTTATTTTGTAAAAAAATGCAATTTCCTATAAAACATTTTATTTCATATAGTCAATATAGATCTTATCAATTTCTGAATCATGTTTACTCCGAAATGGATTCCAACAATTGTGTAATTAGCCTGTTTTTTTATTTGTCAAACGCATTTGATACGGTGTCCTCCGAGTTCTAAGTGAAAAGTTAGGGATGCTTGCGTTTCCAAATAATGAAATGACATGGTTGACATCATACATGGATGACTGTAAGAAATAACACTTAGATGTCTAGTGAGAGCGATGTCAGTTCAGGAGTTCCGCAAGGGTCAGTCCTAGGACCCTTACTTTTTGTACTATTCGTCAACGATTTTCCCGAACATATAACTGATTGCCACATAACTATGTTTGCTGATGACGCAACGATAACAGTTGCTAGTCGTGAACCAGATGATTTAGTAGCAAATGTCGGCAGAATCATTGATACATTCACATCATGGTGTGACAGGAATCAACTTATTTTAAATTCAAAAAAGTCTGTATCAATGAAATTTTACAATAGGAAGAATGATATTCCACAAGGAAAAATTCATATTGATGAAATAACCATGTCTCAAGAGGTAAAATTATTGGGAACATTCCTAGATGAAAGGTTAAGCTGGGATCTTCGTAACAATCACATATGCAAGAAACTGAATTCAGCATTCTTTGCAATTAAGCAGATGAAAATTTGTGTAGCCACAGAAAGTCGGTTGAACATCTATCATGCAATAGTATACTCACACATTTCTTTCAACATAATGCCATGGGGTTGTGGAAGAGACTTTATTGAGTATTTGTGGGTCAGAAACGTATCTTGAGGCTGATCTTTGATATGGACTACCGAGACAGTTGCAAATCAGTATTTATAAGTGACAAATTGCTCACTGCCCTTCAATATTTATTTCAAATAGTGTGAAATTCATCAGGAGCAACTTGAAATCCTTCGAAACATATGCTTCTTCTCATGCTTATCACACACGCCATGGTGGTCACTTGAGAATACCTAACCACAGAACCGCAAAATTCGAAAATTCTCCTCTCTACAAAGCACTATGTTTCTACAACAAACTACCAACTGAAATTGAAAATTCTGGAGGTGACAGAGTATTTTTCAATAAAATAAAATGTCTGCTAGTTAATAAATGTCACTATTCTCATCAAGAATATTTGGATGATTCATTATAACTCATGTTTACTCTTAACATACTGCCATCTCTGCTGTTAGCTCTTTCCGTTTTTCTATGACCATGGTTTCAACTTGTCAGTGATAGAATATTCATTGATAGAACAAAATGTTAGCTGATTGGAAATTCCACTATGCTCATCAAGAATATTTAGATGTTTTCAGTGTGATTAATACTTTCAAATATGTATCTTGTGTCATGTTGTCGTCTTTTTCTGGTCTTGCTGTAACTGGTTCAAATTTTACATATACTTGCTGTAATAATGTTCCCAATATTTTTTAAATTTTACCCAATTTTTGTTGTTTATTTATTAACACTTTTGTTATATATGACTTCACCCTATGTACATACTGCACTATGTGATATCCATAGTTTTATCTATCCAGGAGATGGTGGATAAATTACACACATCTTTGTGCTTTATATGACCTACCATATGTACACACTGTACCAAAAATGGTTAATAAATTTATTATTATCATATTATCATTATTATTATATATTATTATCTATGAAATTCCATGGAGAATTTGGAACTTGAAGAGTTGACAGACATAATAATTTTCAATGATAATTTCTGCGCACTCAAACTAGCAGAAAATTCAACATTCCATGCTAGAAGTAAACCCATCGATCTGAGATATCATTTCATCAGAGATTCGATCAGAAACGAAGAATTCACAGTGAAACATGAGTAGGAGATTTAAGCCGGTTCTGGGTCTCCCCACCACTATGACGTCACGTGTGACCTTGAATAGTTGCAGGTGTGCAGTGTGTGTGTGTTTGACCTTGAGATTTGACTTTGAGATTTGTCATTGAGTTTTGATATTGGGTTTGGTCGACTTTGAGATTCGACTTGACCTTGAATATGACCTTGAGATTCATAACATTAAGTTTTGATGTTGGGATTGTTTCGGCAACCTCAAGATTTGATCTCGATGTTTGTTTGACCTTGACTAATGTTGTGGTGTAGGCATACATATTCTGTGCAGTCATGACCTTCATGAATCCTTGTACTCTCCAAGCGAGGAGGGCGTTTGTCCTGTGAGAGAGCTAAGAATGAACTGCGATTATTGATGAGTGCGCTGAATGTCAAGAGAATCCCTCAAATCCATACAGATTGCGCATCGCATCGGACTTGTTGTATGGTGGGGGTATTTCACTGAAATATTCCAGGAGAAGAGTATTTCGAATCAGTGTCTCCTCCAGTGATCTATTGAAAACAAGTCGGTGAAATGTATTCGTGTGATTGTGGTAAAGATTTCACTCGAAGTGATAATCTACGTCGACATCAACGGGAAACTTGCCAGGGAGGTCCTTCAGTGAAACGAGTTAAATTGAACAATGGCGATGACTCACCACCTGCACCACTCTATACATGTAATTGTTGTAATGTGACATTTCCATATTGTCAAGTCAACTCTCACAATAGAACACTCGCACACAGGACGAATTCATGTGTTCACTTGGGTGGTGGTGTACACCTCATTAAAAATGCATTCAAATGTCGCATTTCCAGCTACAGAGTATCTAGTGAGAATATGTATACAGAGTATGCACCTTTTTTCAATGATATCAAGCATAAAGTACTCGA